>PVIY010005015.1:0-97725 GCA_004026745.1 Myrmecophaga tridactyla
CATGCACATGGCCCCCAGTCACGCCCCCCAGCTCGGGGAAAGCACTGACCTGCACTGCTGGGTCACATCCAGCCCCAGCCCAGGCAGGTGTAAGGCTGGCCCAGTGCCATAGCTCTTATCTTACCCTATCTATAAACTGTGGACAGTAATGTTTCTCATAGATCTATTATAAAGATTCAGTAAGAAAATATAGGTTTCAATCCCTCCAACTTCTCACCCCCTCAACTATTGGAGCATATAAAAGTTTTGCTGGTATGATTATTTAGATTATTATTAAAATGTTTCCCCTTTGATTCAAATAAACTGTCATCTAAATGAAGTAAAAGGTCTTGCACTATAACTTTTACTAAAAATAAATCAGCTCAAAGACCTAATAGAAGTTCTGTAAGGTGCCCATACTTTATTTTCTCATTCATTATTTTCATGACACTTTTTGTCTGAATTGGGACTCCAATTCCAGAGTCCCTCCTCATTTAAGGTTCTCAAGCTGCTCATTAGCTTTCTGGTAAATTATGGATGGGAATGAAGAGAACAAAAAAGGAATAAATTCCACCCCCCCCCCAAAAAAAATAGCGCTGCTTTGAAGCTTACTCCATCAGCAAAAGGTCGGACATTGGAAAGGAGAGACCAAATACTCTTAATCACCTTTTTTGGAGCAGGCTCCTTAATTCTACATGTAAAATATTCAATTGCTATTTTATGATCCTCTATCTCTTTCTTCCTCACTACTGCTTTCCAATTCTACTAAGAAACACATCTTTTTATAAATGTTATAAATTCAAATGTCTATAGAGACTTGAATTTTTCTAGTATAAGAAAAATTTTTAAAAGAAAGTTTTAGCTAAATAGAGAACACATCCCCTAAATAAAGTCACATGAATTGAGGAGTTCAAATAGAGCCATTTGAATTGAGGGGTTTTCCAACTTTTCAAAATATATAACATGAGATTAAATCATTAAAATGTCTACTCAGTTATATATTAATAAATATGTTAAACTTGTCTAATTTATGGATAAGGTTTCTCATAGTAATTTTAAAATCTATAATCATGCATGAAAAAAGGGCAAGTTTCAGAGAAACCAGTTCAGTCCTTTCCTAAGTCTCACAATATATTATTGAGACAAATGAAATAACATATACTTACAAATGAGTATAAATGAGATAAATTAAATTTTCAACTTTAACAGTAGATTTTTACTGTTTTTAAAAGTAGTAGAATTAGAGGGGCAGGTGTGGTAGTTAGATTCAGGTGTCAACTTGGCCAGGTGAAGGCACCTAGTTCTGTTGCTGTGGACATGAGCCAATGGTACGTGAACCTCATCGTTGCTGATTACATCTGCAGTCGGCTAGGAGGCATGTCTGCTACAATGAGTGATGTTTGATTTAATTGGCTGGTGCTTAAATGAGAGAGCTCAACGTAGCACAGCCAAGCAGCTTAGCACACCTCATCTCAGCACTAGCAGCTCAGCCCAGGCCTTTGGAGATGCAGAAAGAAGTCACCCCGGGGAAAGTTGTTGGAACCCAGGGGCCTGGAGAGAAGACCAGCAGAGACCATCCTGTGCCTTCCCACAGGAAGAAAGAACCTCAGAGGAAAGTTAGCTGCCCTTCCCCTGAAGAACTAACAAAATAAATCCCCTTTTATTAAAAGCAATCTGTCTCTGGTGTGTTGCATCCCAGCAGCTAGCAAAGTACAACAGCGGGCAACGGTGGTTCAGCAGGCAGAATTCTCGCCTGCCATGCCAGAGACCCAGGTTCGATTCCTGGAGCCTGTCCATGCCAAAAATAAATGAATAAATAAAAGCAGTAGAATTAGTGAAAAGTGCCTGAGAATTTCACCATCAGAATATACTATTTGCTTGTAAAAATAATAAATAAATAAAACAAATTTCTATCCTTTAAGCTTAAACTAAGCTAAACACATAATGAATTTTGTCAGAAGTATGTGATTCCAAAGAACACAAACAAATGGTATCCCAACTACGTAATCGTAGGTTGGATTGTTTAATGGTCCCAGAATTTAACATAAACATGCAGACAAGTACCTCATTTAAGTCACATGTTGCTCATTCTGTTTGAAAAGTTTAAACGTTCTACACAAAATTAACAATGACCATTTGCGAATGTCCTGTTAGCCTTAGGATAGCCACTTAATAAAACTTGCAGTGTTTGAACCCATTTATTTTAGCCAAGGGTGCTGTTATTGCATCATGGATGGGATACGTTCTGACGTTAAAGAACAGACTCAGTATCAAGAGGTAGTCAACTTGCAGTTGTAAAGAAACAGCTTTTAAAACGCGATTATGCTGCTAGAATCTTCTACCAGTCACAGTCTCTTCAACAGCACATTTCCTAACTTACCACACGACGCCATTTCATCTGTCTGGTCACCACAGTCATCCTCCCTGTCGCACAGCCATGCTCTGGGAATGCAGCGCCCATTTCCACAAGAAAACTGGTCCGTCTGGCAGGTTCTGGCTATGATGGTCAATTAACATACAAACAATAAATTTAGGGGTTCTTTGGAACAACATCAAGGATAAAATAACATCATGCCATATCTCTATGGCCTGTGGAGATCATTATAGTAGTCTATTCTGATAAAATATTTGAAAAAGTTTTATTTAATTTGTGACAATGCCCATTTGCTTGTCTTCTCTAAAGTTCAAATGCTTTACCCTTTAATTAAAGTTATTGCTGAATGACAAGATATTCAGTAATCCTCACACTTCCGTAAAGGAAGCTATAAATTCATTATTTGAGAATTTTCTCCCACACATGCTTATGAATATATGGCTGAATTAAATTTCTTCCAACATTTGATTAACAGAGAAGAATTTTGCATGGTGTTTGCCAATAAACCAAGAAAACATTTCCTGTAATGTAGAAGGAAGGATTTAGAGAATATCTCCGGATATCTAGTTTCTAATCATAGAGTCAGAATTTTCCTTTCCTTTAACACTGTCAATGCATTTACTTCTTGCTCTCTAAATGCTCCAAAGAAGGGGGCAAGAACAGAGAACATATTTTCTAAAACACACATTTAAGCTTAAGATGCATTTTTTCAAAGTGACTTTGGTACAGCTATATAAAAATATATGGTTCTGTTGCATTTTGTTTTATTAGTTAACAGTTTACTGAGATATGTTTATATGCCATGCCATTAATCTGTTTAAAGTATACAATTCAGTGACTTTTAGTTTGGTCAAATATGTGCAACCATCACCACTGAGTGTATGATTCTTATTTTTATATCTCCCTACACATATGTATCTATATCTATACATACACATGCAGAGGCAGATATGTGATATGTATATCACAGAGAGTTTTGTTTACAACATCTTTTTGGAGGGCAGTGTGCCAGGAATTGAGCCCAGGTCTCCCACACAGCAGGCAAAAATTCTACCACTGAACGACCTTGGTACCCCCAGTATAATCTTTTTAATAAAAGCATATTAATGAACTTTGCTTTGGGCTCCCTAAAGGGTTTCTGGGAACACAAACATGGAGCCTTGCTTTGTATGCTAGCTTAAAGGCAGTGGTTTCAAATTATTAAATAAAGGGAATATATTCTTCAGAGAATTTGACTGCATTTTTCTGTTACAATCAGGTCAGCTTTTGAAAGCTTAGGTGGGCTTTCCATCTACTCCTTACCTCTTACTACCAGGCCTTAGGCTGTTTCATATTTATTTATTTATATGTAAATATAAATCTTTCTTTTGCTTTTTAAAAATTTTTTGGTCCCTCTTAGCTACGTATCTGTCTTCATTAGTGTCAATTTCCTATCCACCATTTCAATGGACCAGAGAAAGGAGTGAGATCCGCTGGGAAGGAGATAATCAGACCAGTGACTATTTTGATTAGGTGAGGTTTGGACAGATGAGGGTCAAACATTTGGGGTCTGGGCTCTTGTGTCTATGATAAGAACACAAGGGTTCATTTGTTGAGTTTATCCTGGGCTTGAGAATTTGTTTACCTGTTTCATCGAAATACCCTATGGACTTGAGTACTAGTGATCTGTATAGAGAGTATTACAAAGCCAAGTCATACAAAAGTACTACAAAGGGTTTCCATAGAGTGGGCTTTCAAAGGCCTTTAAAAAGAGTTTCTTAAAAGACATACACTTACTGATGCCCTTTTAAAACAAAGTGTTCTTGCAATATAAAGATATTTATCTATTATGAGTGAATATTTTAAAGATTATTCAAGAAAAGCAAATGGAGAATGTACTGGTTTGATTTGTTATCTTGGACTGAATATACCTTTTCTCTTCTCCATGCCTTTAATTAGAAACACCAGAAAAATGATTACACTGTGTATTTTGCTTCACCTATGTGGATAAATGCCCTGAACATAAAATATTTTATGCAATATCTGATTTTTCCATTTTTGTAAATTGATCATTTGTTTTAACAGATTTTAAGTTATTCCCATCAGCTTCATGCTTCTGAAAGTTTTCAATGTTGAAATTTCAAATAGAATTAAACATTTCTATGCTGTCTAATTTGGCTAACTTTACAGATTTTTTGTTAATTTATTATAACTTTCAAACTAAAATGAGCAAAATCTCTAGACAATTAAAAAACATGTCTACTTGGGAAAACATACTGTGCTGGGTTGAAAGGATGTATGTACTCTAGAAGAGCCATGTTTTAATCCTAATCCCATTTTGTAAAGGCAGCTGTTTCTTCTAATCCCTATTCAGTACTGTATGTTGGAAACTTTAATTAGCTTATTTCCATGGAGATGTGACTCAATCAGTGTGGGTACTAAACCTGATTAGGTGGAGACATTTCTCCACCCATTCCAGGTGGGTCTTGATTGGTTTTACTAGAATATTTTCAAAGAAGAAGCAATTTGGTAAAAGCTAGAGAACAACAAGAGAAAAAGCCACAAGATTCTGAGAGAGCAGAATGCCACAGCACCACAAAGCAGAGACTCCACTAGCCAGCAACTTATGGAGATGAAGAAGGAAAATGCCTCCCAGGGATCTGGAGAGGAAGCTAGCAGATGATACCACATTTGCCACATGTACTTCCAGCCGAGGGAGAAACCCTAACCATGTTCACCATGTGCCTTTCCACTATAGAGAGAAACCCTGGACTTTATTGGACTTCTTGAATCAAGGTATCTTTCCCTGGATGCCTTAGATTGGACATTTCTATAGACTTGCTTTAATTGGGACATTTTCTCAGTCTTAGAACTGTAAATTAGAAACTTTATAATTCCCCTTTCTAAAAGCTATTCCACTTCTGGTATATTGAGTTCTGGCAGCTAGCAAACTGGGACACATAGGCATACATTTCTACTAGTCTAGAGGATGTAGGCGGATACACATCTAGTTCAGTTGATAGAAGGGGGTGGGAATAGTGACTGTACGAGGGTGATTATTTTTTCCCTTATTATCTATATTGTTTCACTGGTGGCAATTGGGCTGGTTTGAAATGATGTATGTACCCTAGAAAAGCCATGTTTTAATCCTAATCCCATTTTGGAAAGGCAGCTGTTTCTTCCAATCCCTATTCAGCATTATATGTTTGAAACTGTAATTGATCATCTCCCTGGAGATGTGATTTGATCAAGAGTGGTTGTTAAACTGAATTAGGTGGAGGCATGTCTCCACCCATTTGGGTGGGTCTTGATTAGTTTCTGAAGTTCTATAAAAGAGGAAAAATTTTGGAGAATGGGAGATATTTGGGATATATGCTGCAGCACCACAAAGCAGAGTTCACAAGCCAGCAACCTTTGGAGATGAAGAAGGAAAACACCTCCCAGGGAGCTTCATGAAACAGGAAGCCAGGAGAGGAAGCTAGCAGATGATGCCATGTTTGCCATGTGCCCTTCCAGATAAGAGAGAAACCCTGACTGTTTTCTCCATGTGCCTTCTCACTTGAGAGAGAGACCCTGAATTTCATCAGCCTTCTTAAACCAAGGCATCTTCCCCTGGATGCCTTTGATTGGACATTTCTATAGACTTGTTTTAATTGGGACATTTTTTCAGCCTTAGAACTATAAACCAGCAACTCGTTAAATTCTCCTTTTTAGACACCATTCCATTTCTGGTATATTGCATTCTGACAGCTAGCAAACTAGAACAGCAGTAAATATTTTTAATCTTTTGTGTTTTAAGACAAATTTAATGAGATTTTGAAAAATTGTTCTCCCTTTCTATCTCCCTTGTTCCTTCCCTCTTTCTTTTCCTCTCTTGTCTTCTCTTCCCCCTTCCATCCCTCCCCTCCCCTTCTCTCCTCTCCTCTTCTTTTCTTTCCTACATCTCTCCTTTCATCCTTCATTCCCTACCTCTTCATTCCTTCCATCTTCTAAATTTTTTTTTCATAAATAATACTTTTTATGTGTCAACTTTTTTTTTGACATTGGCAGGCTCCATTAATCGAACCTGGGTCTCCAGCATGGCAGGCAAGAATTCTGTTACTGAGCCACTGTTGTAACAGTAACCCTATGTGTGACTTTTAATAGTCTGAATTTTAAACAGATTCTTGGACATATGGTTCATACCCATCAGCTAATTCCACTTTAGCACCCATCTCATCTCCCGTTGCTTTTCCAGAACTACTACCTTCACCATGAAGCTCCAAGAGTTTTTTCAATTCAAACCTGGGTTTCTACAGAATTTTTATTTTTCTAAAAAACACATGATGGGGGTGGGCCACAGTGGCTCAGTGACAGAATTCTCACCTGCCATGTTGGAGACCCGGGTTCAATTTCAGGTGCCTACCCATGTAAGAAAACAGAACAAAACAAAACAAAAAAACACATGATGGGGAGGATAGACAGATTGGCAAGCCTTTTCTGTGCCTTCACCAATGCTGTCTGGAATCAGTTTATTGACCACTTTTTTCAAGTCATTTGTCTGCACCTCTCAGGTCATGATTTTCCGGATTTGATGGACCTGTGGGTGCTGAACATAAGAGATCCTCCAAATTTGACTGTTGCTTTTGTTTTTTGAAAACCAACACCAAACAGACAAAGCAAATAAGCCTCGGTAGTTTTGGCATCATCATGAGCATCAGTCATGGTCTGCCATTTTTTTGATGCTGGAGCACATTTTGTCACAGGCAAGGTCCATGCCATGGAAACTGGTTAGATAGTTTTTGCCCTGCACATCTTCAGTAACCGGTTTGAATTTTCTAAATGTAATCATCATTCTGCAGATGAGCAAGGCTCATTTCAAAAACACAACCCTTAAGGCCATCAGATGAAACTGGGATTCCTTGAATCCTTGTACCTAGTGTTTTTCCAATATTTCTCCTATTACACATTGCTGGTGCTTCCACATCTTACCAATCTTTCTTAGAAAATGGATCAACCACTTTCTTCTTGGCTCCTTTTTTGCCACCTTTTGTAAGGCACTTGTTCTTGCCAACTAGCATGGTGCTAGTCAGAGACCCAAAAGTCTCTAAACATTTTTTTAAAAGATATTAGCAAAGATTTTTATCTCCAGTGTCATCTAATAGGCCCATAAGAGTATATCCCAGTGTATCCAACCCAGTATTTTTTTTCATTCGATGTTCTTATATTCTTATATTCTTCCCTAATCATTCAGATTTAATTCTAGAAATTTTTTCTCAAATTGTTTGCTTTCCTTAGAGAAGCAAATGAGAAAAAGTATCTAAGAGCCTGGTGTGTGACCTGTCTCACATTATAATGGTGTAGGAATTTGTGTATCACCTCTTTGATTCTGAAGTTTGAGGAACTGGTATGACCTATTTTTATCCCAAAGAATACTCACTGGTTTATTATTGAAGGGATATTGAGACCTGGAAATACCTGAAGTCATTGTCTATTCTAACCGTGGAGATGATTTGCTTAAATTGACAGGCAAATTTAACTAATTTAAGGTAAGAAAGATGCCTCATTCCATACATTTTCAACTAATGTCTCTCTACATGATATAATCAGGCTGACCAAACTATCACTTTGCAATCACTAGGTTTGTCATCATGAAGATCTAAGTTTTACTTTCTGCAATTCTGGTCTTACCAAATCTATGTCAGTTTAGAGGTAAGATTAACAGTGCAGTCTCAGAGAACTATAATGTTTTAGCAAATGATACTCTAATGAAGAGGAAATTCACACTGTTCCAGTGGAAATGTTTATTTAGCAGACAAATCATATACTCACTGTCACAATGTGAATTTCCTCTCCCCATCACTGATAAAGCTTGTCTGCAGAATATAGCAGTAAGAAATTTCACCATGCATAGCAAGAATATAGGGGCAGAGTAGAATAAGAACAAAACATTTCCCTAAACTTCACCTTTGCCGCATAATATTCCAAGCATTTGATCAAATTATTTTATTTAGAAGAGAACTATTTTTTGTCAAACTGCACATTTCAACTTATTTTGTAAAAAAGTCTGATCTTTGATGCATCAGATTTTCTTAATGCATTCACACCCAGTAGTATGGATTCAGTCAAAATTTGGGGAGGATGTAAGGACAACACATATTACGAATGTATTCAACCAGAATTCTGCAGCATGAGAAAACGCTGGTCTGAATTTGCTTAGACTTCAAGCCAAGGATTGCCAGTGGTTACTATGAAGAAAAAAAGTATTCCAAATTCAACAATTTCTCATCTTTGCCTTCTGGATCTCTCTCATAAGTAGATAAAAATATTTTGGGTACTTAGAAGGAATAACAACCAAGTTTCTGACTATGTCAGTTCTTTCCTGCCTCTTGGTTTATACATACGCTTCTTCTTTCTGGCACTCTTTCCAATGCTCTCTTCCATTATTTGCATTCCTCTAAACAATCTATGTCAATCAGACATATATATTTTTTCCACTGAAATATTTCTATCAAAGTATGGGAAATATCATTAATTCTTATTTACTATCATATAGCTATACCAATATTAATCTTTTTTCTATATTTTACGCTTTTTTATTTTAGAAAAAAAATATATTATAGTTATATTTGAAGTTCGCTCTATAATCTTTCCCAATCACATTTCCCTCCATCTTTTGCTAGAGGTAACTACTATCCTTTATTTGCTATTTTTTCATTTTCAGAAATATTTTAACCCCATCCCTATGTTTTTATGAATCCATAAGCCCAATATAGAATTGTTTTGCATTTTTGTTTTTCATATAAATGGTACTTGTGCTGGTTTGAAGGGATGTATGCCCTCTAGAAAAGCCATATTTTAATCAAAATCCCATTTCATAATGGTAGAATAATCCCTATTCAATAGTATATGTTTGAAACTGTACTCAGATCATCTCCCTGGATGATGTGATTTAGTCAAGAGTGGTTGTTAAACTGGATTAGGTGACAACATGTCTCCACCCATTTGAGTGGGTCTTGATTAGTTTACTGGAGTCCTACAAAAGAGGAAACATTTTGGAGAATGAAGAGATTCAGAATGAGCAGAGCAGAACGACATAGCCACAAGAAGCAGAGTCCACCAGCCAGTGACGCTTGGAGATGAAGAAGGAAAATGCCTCCCAGGGAGCTTCATGAAACAGGAAGCCAGGAGAAGAAGCTGGCGGATGATGCCGTGATTACCATGTGCAATTCCAGATGAGAGAGGAACCCTGACCATGTTCATCATGTGCCCTTCCACTTGAGAGAGAAACCGTGAACTTCATCAGCCTCCTTAAACCAAGCTATCTTTCCCTGGATGCCTTTGATTGGACATTTCTATAACCTGTTTTAATCAGGACATTTTCTCAGCCTTAGAACTGTAAACTAGCAACTTATTAAATTCCCCTTTTTAAAAGCCATTCCATTTCTGGTATATCGCATTCCGGCAGCTAGCAGACTAGAACAGTACTAAACTCTCTATATTCTTCAACTTACTTTTTTCATTTACCATGATTTTTTTTTAGCTAATTACTGCTGATAAATAAATTCTAGTTCATTCAGTTTAATTATGAATGATATTCCATTGTGTGAATTACAATGTATCTATCCATTTTCCTGTTAATGGACAATTGAGTTTGTAATTTCAAACTATTATCAGTGCAAGGGCAATGGACATTCTTATTCATGTCTCCTTGTACACAGGTATTAGAGCATAAACTGAAAATAGAATTACAAAGTTGAAAAGTATGCACATCTTCACATATACTAGATTTTGCCAAATTGTTCTCCAAAGGGGAACATCAATTTACAAACCCAATAATAAGTATATGACAGTTCCTCTTTTCCATAATCTTGCCAATGCTTAGTTTTATTAGTATTTCTTTTTCCTAATAAATGGCTAGAACTGTTATTTAGGCATTTTTCCTGTTTTTTAAAAGACTCAATTTGGGATATCACATCCTTAAGGAGGCCTTCCCTGATACCCCAAGACTAAATCAGTTGCTCTTCCTATGTATTCCCATGTGGTTCAACTTAGCACTTTGAATCTGGAAGGGACAGTTTATGTGTTTCTCCTCATCTTCATTCTTGGCTTCTTATAGAAAGGTACTGTGTATTTTTCTATCCCTAGTGCCATGTTAAATATTTATTGAATTACAAGATGCATGAGGGAGAAATCTCAAAGGAACAAAATAGGAAATTGGCTCTTGTGGGAAAGGATTTTCTTTTAAAGGATTTTGTGATGCTAATGGCTACAGATAGTGGATTCAATTACCAAAATAATCCTCCTACAAAAAGTCTTTTCTGTAAGATACATGTTCATATATACCATATATTTTGGAATGTATAGAAGTGATCCATCTAAGGAAATGATTTATATTAATTTGCCACACTTCTCTGGTATGAAAAACTGTGTAACCTATTTGGGTAAAATGAAATGGAAAGATATTGTAACACAATGACATACATCATGATTTTTAAACCTAAAAGGCATGTTTATTTCTCTCTCTTTTTATCGAAATTCTTAAGGTGTTCTGTGACCATAATAGCTATCATAAATATTCTGACAAGCAGACCTAGTCCTGAGAGACAGACTTCAGCTGACATCACTGAAAGAATGTCTTGAGGTGCAGTCAAGTAATGTGCTATTTCCTAGGGGACTACAGGCTTTGAGAGCTGCAGAAATCTTACTAATTAGGATGGTTTGTTTTCTTTGCTCTTAAATATAAGCATTTCTCTCTTTCTGCTATAAATAGCTAGTCAATTCCAAATGCTGTGCTGACTACCTTCTTATATGTTTAGAATAGGGATAAGTTAGGGTTTTAACTGCTGTTGGCGCTTTCGTTCCAAGACATGTTTCCCTGTATTCTAGGTATGAATGTTAACTGAGTGCCAGAGTTAAAAGCAAGTTTCACCTGTAAATCTTGGAAATGCTGTGTTGCCAATTTTGTGTATATGTAAGATAGGGTTAGGATCAGGGTTAGGGTTAGAAATACTGTTAGAGCTTTCTTTCCAAGAAGTTTCCCTATATTCTATATACAAATGTTAACTGAATTCTATATACAAATGTTAACAATTTTAAGGTGAAAACAGATCTATTTAGGTTGTAAAGAAGCATAGCCAATGAATTGAATCTTAACCTTAAAAGAATAATAATTGTATTGATTTATAAAGATGCTTCATCGCTATTTTAGTCATATTGCAAGAGCAGCATAAGGAAGTTACACTGACCATACCTAAAATTCCAGCTAATTCTCAGGATGATAACAAGCAATGGCCTTGGAACTGAACTAATGGATTTACTTCACCCTAAACTCCTACCACTCTTACCAACTATGTGAGTTTAGGTAAGTCTCTTCTCACATGCCTCATTTATTAAATGGGAGGACATGAAGGCAGAAACCTAGGACTAAAAGACCAGTGGAGATCCCTTCCTGTTAGAAGGTCTTTGGAAAAAACAAACTTCCATGGCACACATACAATCAAGGAAATAATCAGTTACTCCAAAATGATGGATTCAGCTTTTAGTCAAGTGATGAGAGAATAACTGATCCACTGAGCCCAACAAACATATCACTATGAAAAAAAGTAAATATAAAATGTAGGTTAGGATTATGGATTGGTGACTGTTTCGCTTTTCTTGTTTCACTGCTGCTGTTGTTATTGTTTGTATGTAGTGCAAGCTCTTTGGAAACAATTTCTAGTTAGTACTGTTACAGAACTGAAAGAAATATTTGAGGGAACTGAGGCTCAGAGAGGTACAAGACTTTCCAAGAGAAAACTGGGATAAGGAAAACAAAATCACAGGATGAGCAAAATGTGATATATACACACAATGGAATATTATTCAATGCTAAAGAGGAGTGAAATGCTGATGTATACTGCAACATGGATGAACCTTGAAGATATGAAGTAGAGGGACATAAGCCAGACAGAAAAGGACAAATATATGATTTCATGTTTATGAAATAATTAGAATAAACAAATTAAGAGAGTCAGAAACTAGAATACAGTTTATCAGAGTAGAGGTATAGGTAGGGAATTGGAGTTAGTAAGTGGTCAAGAGTTTCTGTCTGGGGTAACGGAAGAGTCCTGGTAATGGATGGTAGTGACGATAGCACGACATTTTGTATGCAATTAAAACCACTGAATTGTATACTAAAAAGTAGTTAAAATAGTAAGTTTTTGGTTGTATATATATGTTTCCAGACTAAAAATTTTTTAAAGAACCCATGAAAACCTATAGCATAAAGAATAAAACTTATGGACTATAATTAGTAATATAACAATATCATTTCATCAATTGAAACAAAAATGCCACATGAAGACCATGTTATGTGAGAGGGATTGGCATATGGGAACTCTGTGTTTCCTGCATGATTTTTCCGTAAACTTTAACTTCTGTAATAAAAAAATAAAAATATAAGCAAAAATTAAAGTACAAATGAAGTTTCTTGACCTCCAGGTTTTCTGTCTATAAGCTGCCTCTACAGTCTTCACTAATAATACATTGCATTGATTTTTTTTCATTTTTAGTAAGGTTTATATTGGCAGAGAAAGTTGATGGTGTTGTTATATTTATATGTTACTGCATGTAAGAGTTTAAAAAATCAGTTTTTACCGATCATGTTAATACGAGTCATCAAATATGCTTTTTTCTTCACTGTAAGCAAAACACAAGGCTGCTGCTAGTCAGTATCATTTTCCAGCATTTATCTGACTAATAATGATCTTTCTTATACTATAGGCCATATATTTTCATTCAACAAGAATCTGGCTAGGGGTTCAAAGATTTATTGCAATGTGATAGATTATACAGAAATATAAATAGACTTAGTAGTCTTGGGACTTCATGACCAAAAAAAAACAACAACAAAACAAAATACAAAACAAAAAACCTAACTCACATAAATAATATACCATGAAGAGAAAATCATTCATAGATGTCTTCCAAGGCTGAGTAAACAAAATATATAAACTATTCCTTCAAGGTAAAAAAAAAAAATCCTCCTTTTGAGATGGATTACATCACAGCACATTAACATATCTTAACCTTCACTGCCAAGTAAAGTTAGCAGGAACAAGTCTTGTCTAAGTAGTGTATCAAATAGTGTCAATAATAGGTTTTGACAATCAACCCAAATGGATAAAAGTGCCGAATTACTTTGTACTTTTTTTTTTTTTTTTTTATGGGCAGGCATCAGGAAGCAAAATTACTTCGGAAAGCAGAATTGAGTCCAAGGATTAAATAAAAGATAATGTGTATTCCAGCATTTGTGGCATCAAATTCTGAATTCATTTACTACTACAATAAACAGATGATCAACACTAGGAGAGTTCAGCTTAGTTCAAAGCATTGACCTGCATTTTTATGGTGACCAAGTTTGCAGGAAATGTATAGACATATCCAGCAAACTCTTACCTGCACAAATTTGGCTGGATTCATCTTCATTGCTCCCACAATCGTTAGCTCCATCACAAAGCCATCTCTTGGGGATGCAGCGATTATTCTGGCATTTAAACTGATCATCTGGGCAGCTATGATTGACTAGAGGAAAGAAAGCAACCTTATCATTTAAAATTGGAGGAAATTTTATGATTATTTTGTATCATAATTATAGAGAAGTAACAGCAATTATTAAAATATTATAGCACAATAAATAGATCACATAATTCACTGTCATATTTTATAGGAAATATTAATATTCTATTTAGGCTATGTTAAAATGTAATACATGTATAGAAGGTATTAAGTAATTAAGTCTCATATAAAAGAAAACATACTCTCTTCTCATGTTTTCCACTCTGGTCAACTATATCATTAAGTTTGTTTTCCCATCCCTTTCACAACTGTTGATTAAATTGCAAAATATTTACCAAAACCATTTTAATAATTGACCTCAAATTTTAGTGTTAAACATAGCAAGTATGTATTAAAAAACAATTTATTCATGTATATAAAAAATGCCTCTTTAAGTATGTTTTCCCTCAAATATCTTTTCAAATGTTAAATAAGCCTAATTTTATTGTGCTTTGTCTAGTGTTTCTTTTAATTGGAAGGTAAATTAAATATCACTATGAAAAAAGGAAATATAAAATGTAGATTAGGATTATGGATTGGTCCTAAGTGAAAAAAAAATCACTTAGGACCAGCAGTTGATGCTAAATGTGAGATCCTGCATAACTTTAATAACAGAAATGATTATAAGAGTTTTCACCTTTAGTACAAACAGACATGCAACCATGCAAATACTGAGGATAAGACCAACCCTCTTCTGAGAAGCTGTGCACAGCTAAGGATTATACCCTCCAATATGTAAGCACAGCAGGGGGTGCATTTTAAAGTTAACCTTCTGTGATTACTTTTTCAGCACCCTGGAGGCAAAATTCCTAACTGAATCGGCATGCTCTTCAATATTTTTTTCACAACTTCAACATTTTTTTGAAGCAATTTTCCCTGTGTCCAGTAGTTGCACTTCTATGTACCAAAAATGAAGATGGATAATAGTTTCACTTAGATTAAAAAAAAATAAGTATTCCATTAAACTGTTGCATAGCAAATGTGTGCATTTATAGTAAGTTTCTATTTCTTTAAAGTGGCTTTGATGATAAAATGATCGAATCAGTTTTTAAAAAGCTTTTATTCATGTGAAATTAAAAAGAAAGAGAAAGACCTTATATTTTGTGGATTTGGATATGATCAACATTTTCTACTCACTTCAGGGATTTTATCAAGAATGAGCTACTCATGAGAAATAAAAATCATCCAATACATTAGAGGGTCAACATTTCAAAGTACCAAGATTATGCATATATACTTCAGTGAAACTTGATCAAGGACCTTTGCAATTTTCACCAATGATGTAAATGGGAATTCAAAAGTATTAGAAAATATAACCTGCAGTGCTGGCATTTGGAGCTGAGGAGTTGAAGGATAGAAAATACAATGACAATAGAATCCAAGGTCATAGTTTATGAGTACTTCAGACTTAAAATAATGAGTACTTCAGACTTAAAATAATCCATTGAAATGACTTACATAGTACTGAAATAATAACTATGAAACCCCAGGAAATGAATGCTGCTCAGAATCCCTGAAATGCTTAGAGATGAAAACACTATGGGAAGATGGCCAGAAGTACTTGACTCCTCGTTTCCCCACTCATTTAGTCATTCATTCATCCATGTGCTAAGAGCTGTGCTAGGTTCTGGAACTATAAAGATGACTAAAACTTAATGGATGTTAAGATACTAATCTCATAGACACACCAGATATGTAAGCAAATACTTGCAATGTGGTTTAGCAACTGCAATGGTAAATGAAATGAATGTTTAAGAGATAAATGTTCAACACAGTGAACACTGTTGGAAAGTAGTTTTTCTTCAGTATTCAAGGAAGACTTCAGTAAGGAGGTGACTGTAAACTATGATGAATAATATAGAGTTGGAATGGACAGAGTAGTGTCATGGAGCATAGAGACAGGACATTCTAAATATATAGTTACTTAAAATGAGAAGTTGTAAGTTTACAGATAAATCATGCAGAAAACAAAGAGTTCACATATCCTCCCTCACAACACCCACACACAGACACAAACAGCTTTTCTCATTAACATTTCCTTATTATTAACAAGAGTATATTTATTATAATTGATGAGGCAATGTTATTATAACTATACTATTAACTATAGTCCAGAGTTTACATTAGGGCTTTCTCTTTGGGTTGCTGAGTCCTAAATTGTTGTTTTTCTTTAATTTATACTTCAGGAACATTTATACAGCCTAAAATTTCTCCTATTAGCAATATTCAAATGTGATATTAATTACATTGACAATTTTGTGCCACAATCACCATCATCTATTTCCAAAATTTTTTATCACTACAAATAGAAACTGTATGAATTAAACATTAATTTCCAATTCTCCACCCTCACACCAGACCCAGGTTAATTTATTGTAGTTTATGATTCTATGATTTGGTTATTCAAATATTTCATATTGTGAAATCATAAAATATTTGCCCTTTTGGGTCTGGCTTATTTCTACATGACGTCTCTGCATGTATCAGAACATGATTCTTTTTACTGCTAATTTTCAAAAATATGTATCTATCATATTGTGCTTATCCACTCTTCTGTGAATGGGCACCTAGGTTGTATCCATTTTTTGGCAATTGTGAATAATTTCTCTATGAAGATCGGTATGCAAATATCTTCTCAAATTTCCTGCTTTCAATTGTTTTGGGATATACATAGAAGTCGTATTACTGGATCATATGTACTTATGCTTAACTCTCTGAAGAACCATCAAATTCTTTCCATAGTGGCTGAACCATTTTATATTCCCACCAACAATGAACCTATTTCTCCCCATCTTTCCAACACTTATTTTCCATTTGTTTAATAGTAGTGATTCTAGTATGTGTGAAAAAGTATTATGATTTCGATTTACATTTCCCTAATGACTAATGATGTTTGTTCCAGTTTGCTAGCTGTCGGAATGCAATATACCAGAAACAGAAAGGCTTTTAAAAAGGGGAATTTAATAAGTTGCTAATTTACAGTTCTAAGGCCAAGAAAATGTCCCAAGTACAAGTCTATAGAAATGTCCAATCAAAGGCATCCAGGGAAAGATACCTTGGTTCAAGAAGGCCGATGAAGTTCAGGGTTTCTCTCGCAAGTGAGAAGGCACATGGCAAACACAGTCAAAGTTCCTCTCTCATCTGAAAAGGCACCTGGTGAACACAGTCAGGGTTCCTCTCTCAGCTGGAAGGGTACGTGGTGAACACAGCATCATCTGCTAGCTTCTCCTGGCTTCCTATTTCATGAAGCTCCCCGGGAGGCATTTCCCTTCTTCATCTCCAAAGGTCATTGGCTGGTAGACCCTGCTTCTCGTGGCTATGTCATTCTGCTCTACTCTCTCTGAATCTCTCACATTCTCCAAAATGTTCCTTCTTTTACAGGACTCCAGAAACTTATCAAGACCCACTGAAATGGGTGGAGACATGTCATCACCTAATTCAACTTAACAACCATTCTTGATTAAATCACATCTCCAGGGAGATGATCTGATTACAGTTTCAAACATTTAGTATTAAATAGGAATTATTCTACCTTTATGAAATGGGATTTTGATTAAAACCTGGCTTTTCTAGAGTTCATACATCCTTTCAAACCAGAACAATGTTAAACATATTTTCATGTGCTTTTGGCCATTTGAATATCTTCTGTGGAGAAATATCAATTCCAATCTTTTGCTCTAATATTGGGTTGTCTTTTTGTTCTTGAGATTTAGATGTCTTCATATATTCAGAATTTTAAACGCTTATTGGATCTGTGATTTCCAAATATTTTCTTTCACTAATTTCAAGATGAATCCTTTGTGGCACAAAAGCTTTTTAATTTAGATAAAATCCAGTTCACCTATTATTTTCTTTTGTGGTTAGACTGTTGGTAAAAAGTCTAAGAAATCATTGTCTAACACATGACCCTAATGATGTTTCCCAAGAAGTTTTAAAGTTTTTATTAGTGTACTTAGGTCTTTGATTCTTTTTTGCATTCATTTCTGCATATGATGTGAGGTAGGGGTTCATCTTCATTCTTTTGCATATGGATATCCAGTTCTCCCAGCATCATTGTGGAAGAGATGATTCTTATCCATTTGAGTATGCTTGCAACCTAGCCAAAAATTAATTGGCCATGGATCTGAGGGTTTATTTCTGAACTATCATTTTGATTCCATTTGTTTATATGTGTTTGTGCCAGTACCATGTTGTTTAGATTACTGCAGCTTTGTAATAAGTTTTAAAATGAAATTCCAACTTCATTCTTTTTCAAGATGATTTTGACTATTTGGGGCCCCTTAACCAACCATATAAACTTTATGATTGGCTTTTCCAGTTCTGGAAAGAAGGCTGCTAGAAATTTGATGGTGATCATGCTGAATCTGTAGATTGCTCTGGGCAGAACTGACATCTTAACAGTATTTGTCTTCAATTGCATAAAAAAGGAATATCATATTTCAGTCTTCATTCATTTACTTTAGCAATGTTTTGTACTTTTCCATGTATAAGTTCTTTATGTCTTTAAATTTATTCCAAGATATTTGATTTTTTAGTTCTATTGTTAAGTGGATTTTTTCCTTGATTCTTCTTCAGATTGATTTTTATATAGATGATTGTATAGATGATTTTGTATGAGGTGGGATTCAATATGATACAATCCAAAAATTCAAATAAATATGAAAGTAGGCATTGACAAAAGGGTATAAGAAATACAAAGGACTTTGAGGACAAAAAAGTGTAAGAAATACAAAGACCAAATAGCAAAATGGCAGAAAAAATCCCTATAAATGACAGTTGATCTTGAACTCTACCACTTTGCTGAATTCATATATTAGCTCTAGTAGTTTTGATGTAGGTTTTTTAGGACATCTTATACTTAGGATAATGTTATCTACAAACAGGGAAAATTTTCCTTCCTTCCAGTTTGGATACTGTTTTCTTTTCCTAGCTTATTTACTCTAGTTAGACTTCCCAATACAATGATGAATAACAGTGGTGACAATGAGCATCCTTCCCAATCTTAGAGGGAAGGTATTTGGTCTCTCATTATTGAGTACAATGTTAGCTGTGAGGTTTTCATATATACACTTTATCATATTGAGGAATTTCCTTCTATTCCTAACTTTTGAAGTGTTTTTAACAAGAAAGGACACGGGATTTTGTCAAATGCCTTTTCTGTGTCAATTGAGATGATCATGTGGTTTTTCCCTTTAAGTTTGTTAATATGCTGTATAACATTAATTGATTTTCCTGTATTATACCACACTTGTATACCTGGGATAAAACCCACTTGGTCATGGTGAATAATTCTTTTAATGTGCTGTTGGATTCAATTTACAAGTATTTTGTTGAGGGTTTTTGCATCTATATTAATTAGAGACCTTGGTCTGTAGTTTTCTTTCCTTGTAGTATCTACATCAGGCTGTGGTCTTAGGATGATGTTGGCATCAAAAAATCAGATAATTGTGTTCACTCTTCTTTAATTTTTTGGAAGAGTTTGAACAGAATCAGTATTAATCCTTCTTGAAATGTTTGATAAAATGTCCCAGCAAAGACATTTGGTCCTGGGCATTTCCTTGTTAGAGAAATTCAATCTCTTTATTTATTATTGGTCTGTTGAGGTCTTCTTGAGTTACTGTAGGTAGTTTGCATGGTTTTAGGCATATGTCCATATGACCTTAAGACATATTTCATATGTCCATAACCCAACCCATCTGGGTCATCTAATTTTTGTTGTGTAAGTTTTTCATAGCATCCTTTATAATCCTTTTTATTTCTGCGGGATTGCAATAATGCCCTCTATTTCATTCCTTATTGTATTTATTTGTAGCCTCTGTTTTTTGTCTTTGTCAGTGTACCTAAAGTTTTGTTGGGTTTATTGATCTTTTCCAAGAACTAACTTTTGATACCATGGAGTCTCCCTAATGTTTTTCTTTTTTATTTCATTTATCTCTGTTTTATCTTTGTTATTAGTTCTTCCTGCTTACTTAGGGTTTAGCTTACTCATATTTTTCTAGATCTTCCCTTTGTGAGATTTTGTCTTTGACTTGAGATCTTTCTTCTTTTTAAATGTAAACATTTAGAGCTATTCATTTCTCTCTCAGCACTATGTTTGCTGCATCCCATAAGTTTTGGTATGTTATGTTTTTATGTTCATTTGCCTTAAGATATCTTCTAATATCCCTAGTGAGTTCTCCTTTAATGTATTTGTTGTTTAAGAATACATTGCTTGGGCGGGCAATGGTGGCACAGTGGCAGAGTTCTTGCCTGCTGTGCCAGATATCCAGGTTCATTTTCCAGTGCCTGCCCATGCAAAAAAAAAAAAAAAAAAGAATACATTGCTTGATTTTTATGTATTTGTGAATTTTCCAGCTCTCCCTCTATTACTGATTTCTATTTTCATTCCATTGTGTTTGAACGCATTTGGAGAAGACATATTGTTTTATTTCAATATGTTTTAATTTATTGAGACTTATCTTGTGACCTAAAATATGGTGTATACAGGAGAATGATCTATGTTTTATGTTGCTGTTGGTTGAAACGTTCTATGTATATCTGTTAGGTCTAGTTGCTTTAGAACAAAGCTAAGTCTTCCATTTCCTTATTGATCTTCTGTCTACATGTTCCATCCATTACTGAAAGTGGTGTATTATAATCTCTTACTATTAATGTTGAACTATTTCTTCCTTTAAATTAGTCAATTTCAGTTTATATATTGTGGGATTTGGCCACTAGGTCATATATATCTATAATTTTTGTGTCATCTTGTGGAATTAACCCCTTTATCATTATATAGTGACTTTCTTTGTCCTTATAACAGTTTTTCATTTTTGACTTAAAGCCTATTTTATTTCATCTTAGTTAGCTATCCCAGCTGTCTTTTGGTTAATGTGTATATATTAAGGTATATATATCTTTTTCATCCTTTTATTTTCAACCTACATGTGTCTTTGAATTTAAAGTGAGTCACTTAAAAAGAACGTATGGATCATGCATTTTATCTGCTTTTGACTGTCATTTATAGGAATTTTTTCTGCCATTTGGCTATTTGGTCTTTGTATTTCTTACACTTTTTTGTCCTCAAAGTCCTTTGTATTTCTTATACCCTTTTGTCAATGCCTAATTTCATATTTATTTGAATTTTTGGATTGTATCGTATTGAATCCCACCTCATTTCTTTCTGCATATATAATATTTTCTTTGTAGTTACCATGGGGCTTAAATTTAACATCCTAAATCTAGAATAATCACAGTTTATTTAATACCAATTTAACATCAATAGTACACACATTCACTCTTCCAATACTACTCTATCCACCCACCTTTTTGTTGTACTTGTTACTAATTATACTTTATACACTGTAGGGCCCAAACTATAGATTTATCATTATTTATTCATTTGCATTTTAGAATCTGTAAGAAGTAGAAAGTGGAGTTACATGCCAAAAACTATAATACAATAATATTAGCATGTATAATTGCCCATATGGTTACCTTGACTGTAGTTTTTTATTTCTTTATGCTGCTTTGAACCACTGTCTACTGTCCCTTCCTTTTATTCTCAGGAACTCCCTTTCAGCATTGTTTATAGGACAATTCTAGCAGTGTTGAACTCCCTTAGCTTTCTGAAATCTGGAAATGGCTTCTTCTCCACTCATTTTTGAAATACAGCCTTGCCAGATATAAAATTCTTGGTTAGCAAAAGTTTTCTCTCAGCACTTTAAATACTCATCTATCTTCTTGCCTCCATGATTCCTTATTAAATTGGCTCTTAATCTTTTGGGATTCCATGCACATAGCACATTCCCTTTCTCTCTTTCAGCTTTCAGAACTCCTTCCTTGTTCTGGGTATTCAACAGTTTGACTATTATGTAGCTGGGTATGGATCTCTTTGAGAATATCTTGTTTGGGGTTTGTTGGGATTCTTGCATGTGCATATTCTTTTTTTTAAATTAAATTTGAGGAGGTTTTGCTATTATTCTTTGAATACTTCTTTTTCTCCCTTCCCTCCTTCTTCCACTTCTTAGATTCCTTCTCTCCTTCTTTCCCTTCTGGGACTCAATGCATATATTGTCACACTTCATTGTGTCACACAGGTCTTTTATGCTCTGTTCACTTTTTAAATCATCTTTCTCTTTTTCCTCCTCAGTCTGAATCATTTCAATTGCCTTATCTTTGAGCTCCTGATTATTTCTTCTTCCAGCTCCAATCTGCTATTGAAACACTTTGGGGAAATTTTTCATTTTAGTTATTGTAGTCACCTACTCCAATAGTTCTATTTTGTTCCTTTTAAAAAATTTTTTTTTTGAGATGTTATATTGCTCAAACACTATTTTCGTGGTATCTTTTAGTTTTTCCCTGTGTTTTCCTTTATCTCCTTGAGCATATTGTAGATTATTATTCTTTAAAAGTCTTTGTCTGGTATGTCCAAAGTCTCATTGTCTTCATTTTTGGTTTCTGGATTTTTATGTTATCTTTTGGATGGGCCATCATTTCCTGCTTATTTGTTTGTCATTTTGAAGCACACTGTAAAATTTTAATATTTTAATGTGTTAACACTGGGATTTAGACCCTGACCTGTCTTATCCTTAAGTTTGAATCTAGCTAATGATATGACAGAAATTTTGTTGAGTATGAGAAGTATCTTTAAAGCTGCATTTTATTTATTTGGCACTTGCCCAGTTACTGCAGCTATTTAACTCTTTTCTAGAATCTTGAGTAAAATGGCTCAGACAGTTTTTGCTAGTTGTTTAAATATTCTGTGGTAGAACAGCACGCTGATGTGTTTTATACCACATTTTAGTCAACAAGAAGTAGAGGACAGTTTTTTAAAATCTCATTTTGTTCAAATTGATCAGGGAAAGTTGGTTAATGGATGCATATTAGACATTGAAAGCAAAAAAATGTAAGCCCAAGAATTACCTGAATCACCTTACTTGTAAGTCAATTGATTTTAGTATTTATCCTTTGGTTATACAGTTAATTAAATAACAAAAACAGATGTCATTTTATAAATACAATTCTGGAAGCTGTATGGAAAGTTAGCTTTATTTAAAGATGAACATAGGGATAATAATAGAGCACTTACTAAATTAATCTAGGATGGGAGCCTATTTTAGGCAGAGGAAAGTGAAAGAAAGCAAAACAGTTAAAATTAATTCTTTAGAAGGTAAAAGAGTTAGGATTTATTATTAGAATACACGTGGAGGATATGTAAAAGAGAGGACTCCAGGAAGAAGCCCATTGTGTAAGTGTAAGTGATGGGATAGAAAATGATGACAATACTCAAGAAAAAAAATTGGCTAGAAATTTTAACACTACAATTAACAAAACAAACATAGGGCCCCTAACACACACACACATACACACACACACACACACACACACACACACACACACACACACACAAACATCCTGGTTTAACCTGACCCCATCCCTGGTTTAATTTTTCCTTGTAGTAGTTATTATCACAGAACATATTACATTTTAAAATGATTTATTGTACATCTATCATCACTAGAATATAATGCCTTTCAGGGTAGGAGTATGTGTATGTGTGTGTTGTGTGTTGTTTATCCAACGCTGGAAGAGGTTCTGACAAATACTAGGCACTCTATATATGTTAAATGAATGAAAACACTTCTTGGAAATAACAGCTGTCAAACTAGGCTTGTAAAATTTTTCCTATATTATTATTTGTGTAAGGGTTTAGGGCATATTTGAAATAAAACGCACTAAGTAAACTATAGAAACCTATTTATTTACATTTAGTATTGTCTAGAAATAAAGATATTAATTGGTTCATTTGTAATAAATGAATTTTCCTAATTTCTAAGTGTCTAATTTTCCTCTCTTAAGTAATGAAATAGGCAAATAAGCCAAAAGAAGATATGAGTTCCTTTGGGAGATGGTAGAAAATAATCGCACATATGGAACCATGAGCCTAAAGGAATAATTCATGAATATTGTGATGAAATATTCGTGTTCTTCTCAGGCATTAGCTCCCTTATGACCACAGAAGAAGCTAGTATGTAGGCAGCACTCATTAAGACCATGAATAAACATGATGTGTCGGAAGGAGTAAGGCAATTAACTTAATCCCTAAGTAATATGTCACTTCTGTAAATAAGTGGGATAAAAGAAAAACCTCACCTTCAGGGTGAAATGGTCATCCCACCCCAAAACTTTTGACTAACTGACTTAATTTATATTTAATATTGTACTGTGCAGGTTCATGCTTTTCAGAGTATATATTAATGGGATAATCTGTGAGAAGTACATATTTTTTAAGTCAGGGCTCATGTTGGAAATCAAGAGAAGGTAGTGCTATCTCTAATACATTGTTTTCCTATTAATAGGCAATTAGAAAATATTATTTTGAAGTTCACATTCTTGAGATCTTTAATCCCAAAGCAAAAATGGTTCCATGATAGAGCTGCCCAGACTAATTTTTTCAATTCTTAGAAAAGGATCTTTAAAACACATTTCATATTAAAACAAACAAACAAACAAACAAACAAAAAAACAGAAAATGGAGGTCTGTCAACTAATTCTTAATTAGTTCAAACATTTCACCTGGATTATGCCATTATTTGAAAGAAAATGCATTTCTTTTTTAAAAAATAATGAATCTGAGAGGTAGGGCAAGATGATGGTGTAAGGAGCTGTGGAATTAGTTAGTCCTCTAGAGCACATAGTAAATAGCCAGAAACTCTCTGAAACAACTGTTTGGGGGGTCTTCTGTAATGAGACACACATCATGCAGTGGTCTGGAATGGGTGGAGGGGCTGAGACCACAGCACAGAACTGTAAGTAATGACTCCTGAACTGTGAAGGCTGGTATGCTTTTCCTCGGCACAGCAGGCTATTATGTAGACACTTCTCCATGGGAAAAAGAACTAGTCTGTACTAGGAGCAAGGCAAGGAGAGATAAAGCAAGCTCTAATTGCATTTTAATTAACAAATTTGGACTACTGAATACAAGCTCCGAGCACAGTTAAACCCAGAGCAAGCATGAAAGGAACCCTGAAGTCTCTCCTAGCAGAGAGGAGGCAAGGCGAACAAACAAACAGAGGCTTTTGGAGTCAGCTGAGCTCAGAATACTGCAAAAGAGATGTGCCCTTAGAAAAGGGGCATAAAGAGCTGGGCACCAACTCCAGTCTTAGACCGGCAAACATGGAGGACTGTTTGGACTGGCTCTGAAAAGAGTTTTTTTTTAAACATTTTTAGCAGCCCATCAAACAAAGCCTCAAGCATTTTCAATTGTTAGCACTGACCCAGGCAAGGGTGGAGTTAAGATAGATATGAGAGACAAAGTAACCAGTCAGGTGAAAGAGATAATTCCCTAAAGGGTGTGTCTTCCCCAAGAAAAAGGGAAGAGGCAGGGCCCAGCAAAGTGGTGGCTCTCATTCAGAGAATTCAGACCCCAGGTGCTAGAAAACAGAAACAGCTTACGCCTGCCTTCTGCCTTAACCTCTGTCTCAACTATGCCCCTGACCAGAACAAAGTCTGCTGAAAATTAAATGCACCACACCACTTTATGCTGGTGGGGATCTGCAGGCTGACAAGTGCCACCTTCAGGGCAGGTTAGAAACAGTACAGAATTAAGAGGCTTAACCCAAAAGACTGGCAACCTACTGGGTTTCATCCTAGGGAATCTGGAAACTGATTAAGACCTCTTCCTGATTTCTGGGCCCATCTTGTCTGGGAAAATCTGATTGGGGAAATCTGACTGGGATCAATTCTATCTGTCAGGGCAAGAACCAGATAATCAAGAGCTGAAATATTCTCATCAGTTAAACAGAAACTATGATATAGGCCTAGAAAAAGTTGAACTGAATGTCAAAGAACAGATAGCAAATAAGGCCAGCCCACAAGAAAATCCTAGGTAAAAGAAAGAAAACAACCTCCAGGATAAACTAATCAGGGAAATCAGATGCCTAGACATCAACAAAAAGTAATGACTCAAACTAGGAAGAATGAAGATATGGCTCAGTCAAAGAATAAATTAACACATCAAATGAGATACAGGAGTTGAAACAACTAATTAAAGATCTTCAAATAAATTTTCTAAATCAAATCAAATCAATGACGTGAAGAAAAGTATAGCAAAAGAGGTGAAGAATATAAAGAAGACACTTTGTGACCATACCAAAGAACTTCAAAGCTTGAAAAGACAAATGGCAGAAGTTATGGGAATGAAAGGCTCGATAGAAGAGATGGAAAGTACAATGGAGACCTACAACAGCAGGTTTAAAGAGGCAGAAGACAGGAATAGTGAACTAGAGGACAGGGCATCTGAAATCCTACACACAAAAGAACAGAAAGGGAAAATAATGATAGCAAAGGACAGATCAAGAAAAGAATGGAAAAAAATATGAGCAGGGTTTCTGAGATTTGAATGACAACATAAAGCACATGAATATGCATGTTTTAGTTAGGACTAAGGTAAATCAGAATACAGGGTAAAGGATGATATTTACTATTTGAAAACATCAACTTCTGTGTGAGACCAAAGGAAGACATGTTTGTTTGGTACAAAATGTATATTTTCTTTAGCACAGTATCTGATTTAACTTTTATGGTCAATTAATTCAAATGGCATAATCATATGGAACCTTGAATAGAGAATGACTATTCCCTATTCCCTATTGTTACTTTGTACAGTTTATTGTATTACCCTGATCCAACCTAGAGTAATTTACACAGAAAATAAAAAAGTAAAGCCCTTTTGAAGGACTGGGGACAAATATGGAAAAATAAACTTCCTGATCTCAGAATTCCTGATATTCTCACAAGCAATGGGGGCTCCCAATTTAATAGGCCAAGCACTCAGTCATGAGGCCTGCCCTTATGAAATTTATTCCTGCAAGGAGAAGCTAAGCCTACTTATAATTATGCCTAAGACTCATCCCTAGAGAACCTCTTTTGTTGTTCATCTGTGGCCTCTTTCTGTAAGCCAACTCTTACAAAAAGCCAACTCTTCTTATTAGAAGCCAACTCTTCTAATAAACTTACTACCCTCCCCTCTACATGTGACATGACTCCTAAGAGGGAAAATCTCCCTGGCAAAATGGGAAAGGACTCCCAAGAATGAGCCTGTCCTTGGCACAGTATAATTCTGAAAACCTTCTGGACCAAAGGAGGGAACAGAAATGAAACAAAATGAAGTTTCAGTGGATAAGAAGATTTCAAATTGAGTGGAGAGGTCATTCTGGAGGTTCTTCTTATGCATTATTTAGATAAACCCTTTTTAGTTTCTAGTGTATTAGAATGGCTAGAAGGAAATACCTGAAATTGTTCAACTGTAATTCAGTAGCCTTGATTCT
Source organism: Myrmecophaga tridactyla (assembly GCA_004026745.1). Lineage (NCBI taxonomy): Eukaryota > Metazoa > Chordata > Mammalia > Pilosa > Myrmecophagidae > Myrmecophaga > Myrmecophaga tridactyla. Next base: position 27,220 of record PVIY010005015.1, read on the forward strand.
TAGAGATGATTGTATAACTATTTTATGGTGTCACTGTGTGATTGTGAAAACCTGTGACTGATACTCCCTTTATCCAGTATATGGGCAGATGAGCAAGAAAATAAAGACAAAATAACAAATACATAATGGGGGGTGGATAAATGGGCTCAGGATGTTTTTGGTATTCTTTTTTATTTTCATTTTCCTTGGCGCAATCAAAATATTCTAAAATTGATTGTGGTGATGAATGAACAACTATATGATGATACTGTGAGCCAGAGATTATATACTTTGGATGATATATGGCATGTGAATATATCTCAATTAAATTACATAAAAAAATAAAAAATAAAATCAACCTATATCAAATCAAAAGAGCAAGGATACATTTGTCTAAAACATGCCTCTCACCATGTAAAAATATTTTATCTCTCCAGACCATACAGCTAGTAACTCTAATAAAATATAGACTCAAAATCTTATATAATGAGTTTTCCAAAGTATTTTCCTTCCACGTATGTGAGAAATGTCCTTATTCTTACCATAAACATCAAACTATTCCTATTTCAGCAAGTTGCACATGCCTAAATGGAAGCCAAAGTGGGAAAAAAGAGACTCTCTGGTTCCGTGTATCCAATATGTGTCTCCAACCATGTAATGAGCCAGTAAAACTAGATAATAGCATTTTCCAACCCATGTCTGATTCTATGGACCTTCTTCATGGGCTCAGTTGCCAAGGAACAATGGAATGGATTATTACTTCTTGTAAATTCTGTCTTGAGTTGGGTTAAATTAATCTTCCACATTTTCAGATTCAAAGGTGTGACCTACAGCAAACTTCTGCCAGTACTGTAAGAGAAGAGGGAAATGGTGGCAGAAAATAAGAAAGGAGTGAATTTTGGAGCAATCAGAATAAGAATACTGGACATGCGGGAAGATAAGAGAAACCACTGCTTTAGAACTATGCAACGGAGACCACCTAGTTCTAATCATTGCAGAAGGATGACAGAGCAACTACAAGTTCAATTTGAATCAAAGATACTTTCAGATTTTCAGAACTCTTTTTTCTAATTCAAACTCTCAAAGACTCAGAAAAATACAGTTTGAAGATTACTTGAAGGAGAACATACAGCAATTTACTGACTCCTCATCACTTCCGTCCAGGCAGTCATCATCGCCATCGCATTTCCACCGGGCCTGGATGCAGTGTCTATTTCTGCAGCGAAATTCTCCAGCTTTACATAGGTGAGGTAATGCTTCTCCAGGATTAACTAAGGCAAAAACAAAATCCAAGGTTTATGAATAATGCTGGCTCAAATCAGTGCATCAAGATGTAAATTCGGTCACGGTAACAAAATTCTGCCTCGTTTCATCACATAAAATAATATGAAAACACGTTAACATTGTAAAGAGGACTAGCTGTAGAAACGAGAAAAATTTCAAGTTTTTCTAACAATAGTCATTCAATAACAATTTAAAAACTTGATAAAGATGGTCACATAATAATAATAATAATAACAGCATAATACCACCGTATATTTATGTTGGGTTTTTATAGTTTTACTTTTCAAAGGGCTTTCATTCATAATCTCAGTTGATCAGCGCAATAACCCATAAAATAGGCATGACAAAGAATTACTATCTCCATTGTATAGATGAATACACCAAAAATTAATCCAAGTAAAAAGATGAGGCAATAACACTCAGCTTTGTTGGCTAGATTTACTTTACTGATCTGCAATTGAGGGGAAAACTCAGGTCTAGTTAATCATTTAAGGAAGTATTAAATATATTTTTAAAAAATCTGTTATATATTAAGATTTTATGCAGGGCTTTCTCCCCTGTATATTCCAAGTTCTGTAATCACATGCTAGGAATTCAGTTAATTGGGATTTATTCACAAAATAAAAGTGTTACTATTCCTCTATTCTCTTTGAGTGGATTAGACAGGGTATAGATAGAAGGGAACATGTGGCAACGGTTGAAGTAAATGATTTGTATTTCATGGGCTGAAAAAGACCTTGAATTTTCTAAAGCTGGTTTATTGCTAAGAGGAACAAAAGCCAATCCTAGCTCTTATGTCTTTAGGCTTTATTTTGGATAACTGGCTCAGGCTGATGAACTGTCACAAAATTTATATACACCCAATTAATAAGGGATATCGAATAACATATGTGGCACTTCCAGAATGCACTGCATAACACGCCCTGGATCTGTGTATCTCTCCAAGGCTGACTGCTGCAAAGACTGGAGGAGGGAATGACTCTTGAGCCAGGCCTGCAGGGAATATGTTTCAGAGAGTCACTCAGCAAAGTGCAAGGCACACGGTTCTCTGCCACAAATAGGTCCAGACTCTTTTATTTAAGGCTCCAAGGGTAAAAAAAAAAAAAGAAATGAGTATGGCAAACAAAATATTCAATTAAAACAAAGGTAACCCTGTGTCCCTTCTGTCCTGCTCTCAGACAAGCAGATGCTGAATGCATGGACTGACAGTAATTTTTCCTCTGTGCTAAATTTCTCAGTAACATATCATTGAAATAGCAATTTCTTGAATAATGTAATTTCTGTAAATTCACTTGTAGGTAAGAAATTTAGTAAATATATAAATACAAATTAGGTAACAATACAAAATAAGGAATAACCAATATATAAAACAAGAATACAAGATAATTCAGTCTCCTATGTAAAGCGAGGCTTTGTCTTTATCACAGCTACTGGGAGAAAGGGATAGGAATCAAATAAAAAATGAAAATATACTCTGGCATATGTCTGATCATTTCTAGAATCAAATTTTTCTCTCAAAATATCTAACATTGATCATGGATATTATGCAAATTTTCCTTATTTTAGGTTTCAAGTATGTTCAATGACAAACCCATATCTTAGAATATAGAACTTCTTTCTTCTTTTGAATCCATTTATTCCAAGCTTATAACCGGGAATTTAATAAATAGCGGAATGACGAATTTCTACTCTGTAATTATCCAGCCTAACAGTCAACAGTGTCTCAGATTCCATTTTTTTCCCCCTTAATTTCCAGTTAGACAAGGAAACTGATTTGAGATATAATCAGCTTCTTCTCTGACTTAAGTGCAGCTATAATGGTGTCTCTATTCTTGGCTTCAAAGAAACAGTAGTCTGTTTGATTGTTTTGGAGCTTGTGTATTGCAAAACCCAAGGAACCATTGGTTATCTTCTATAACAAAACCACCAACTCAAAAAAGCTTGACCTTCTCATGGTCATTTGATCAAATATCCCAACCCACAGGTTTTAGGACTGATCAAAAACTATCCATATGCATGAGTAAAAGTATCAATGTTCCTGAATAATCATATTCATGCTAAAGGAAAACTAATCTTCTAGGGAAAGACAAAGTACTTGAGACAACTCATGTTTTGAAATTAAATATTCCTCAAAATAATCAAATTGGAGCTAAGGGATTTAAATTGTACACAAAGTTCAAATGTTTTCCAGGTGATTTTTAGGTCATGATGGAATTGAATGTAAATAAGCAGTTTCCAAACTTGTTTGAAAATGGTTTTAAATATATGTGGATAATCAACCATTTTTAAATGATGTTTGCAAATGCAAAGGTGGCAATTTTCAAAAAGACGATGATAATGTCTGAAGTTTCATTTTTTATAGCAGGTTATGTACAATTGCTTGAAAACCCATAGAACTAATCTCCTGAAATAATTTCATCTTTTTATATTGACTGTTCTTAGATTGATCTATAGCAAAATCATCAATGCACAGCAATATAACACATAACAGCAGTTAGCCATCACCCATATCTTTAATAGTAGATATAATAAAACATACATAAATGTCTTTGACGTTTTAAAATTTGTCTGTAATGCTTCCAGGTCCTATAATACATTGGGCAGGAGGTAACTCTCTATGGATTCTATGGATTCTCTTGTGTGAGCTTTAATTCTAAAATATATTTTTCCAAGGGTGTGTGTATAGCTAATAGCCTTGAAGATAGGGCTAGTGCTTCCCTCTGTATCATAGAGAAGATTTGTTTCTTGACTAGGATAGCAGATACAATTTCTCCCTTCAGGGAAAATGTGAGGCAGATTTGCTAACAGTCCCCTTATAAAACTAGCACGTATTTAGAGTTAGGGGTTCCTCAACTGTGATACACATTCACGACATCCACTTGGGTCCACATGTGCTTTGCCACCATGGGATTCGGAGGGCAAGGAGAAGTTCATGTAAACTTCATGTAGACATGAAGTTCATGCTGCCTACTGTGCCATGAAGAATGAAGTTCTGTGGGCCTGACTCAAGAATCTCTTATCTTCTGTCAGACTCTATGAAATTGGCAGGCAAACATAGCAACTTGCAACAAGGGTAAAATCTCAGGTTCTTTATAGTTCTTGACATTACAGAAAGGATTTTGTTGTTATTGGTTTTTTTTTTGGTTTGTTTGTTTTAAAATACTGGATTCTGACTTCCAAAGTCTCATAGGGCAGAAAGCATCATTAGTTGATTCTAGTCCATGCCCTAAGCCTCCCACATGTAACTGGTAGCTATGTCACAAAGAAACTATGTTATCAACACTGACCAATAGGTTTGCTCAGGATCCATGATGGTAGAAGGCAGGTTATATTTGAGATAGCAAAGACCGTAATCAATAAAATATTTAATGTGACAGGTGATAAAATTGGCAGCTTAGAAGTTAAAAACCACAAATCTTGTTTCTGGCATTGACATAACTATGGAATTGGGTGAGTGAAGACATCATCTATCAAAGCACCCCAACTGACTGCCAGACTATCTAGCAACTTTTGTGAGAGTCAATGAGGTGAAGAAGCAAATAATTTAGCATCACATAAGAGAGCAAATAGCTCTTATAAAAATAAGATTAGTATTCATTGCATACCTCATACAAACCTCCATAAAGTAGTTATTTTATAATTATTTCTTATACATCTTATGTTTCCACTAGAGGATAACATTGAACAGAGAAAGGACAATGGCACATAAAGAACTGTATCTGACACATAGTACATACTCAAAAATATTTGTTAATGGTCTGATGTAAACAGAGATCAGATGACCTTACAGTCATTAACTGTAGATTTGTCTCCGAGGATTGTACAAAACCTTCAGGAAAACTATGGCATTTCACTTGACTTCACTAATTCTCTTCTCACACTACCCAAGGATGTGAATGAAGTTAGTTTAATTTAAAGGGGAAAAGGGAGATAAATAGATAAAAGAGAAAGAGCAAAGACCAGAAATATCTCCCCAAAGACCAAAGAACAAACATACAGCAATAGCTCTGTGTGTGTCACTCTGTTCCTATGCTTAATGTGACAATCTATATAGCAGTTGGATGTCAAGGCACAGCCATTAATTGTTTGCAGGATATAAACAAGTGCTGTAACTTCAAGCTTTGTTGGAAAGCTGTGCTTTGTCTATGAATTTGAAAACTGATGCAAACCCTGTGATTTTATTGCCAGACCACTTCCAGTAAAAATATTGCAATATGATCTCACCAACAAGAAAACTGACAAAGAAATAACCAGTTCTTTAATTTAACGATGATCAAAAATGAAATGGCACAAATCTTGACATGACCAGCAGTAAACATCTATTTCTTACGCATGAATTTTTCATTTTCTGTAAAAACCAGTAGAAGGATTTCTAGAGTTAATGTCCAGGTCATAATGATGTGAAGGAGGAAACTCTACTAATGAATTGTTTTATTCTTAGTTTTTAATGATCTCAGATTTGGATCTCAGCTCAGCAACTGAACCTGACACACATTTCTGACCTTGGTTTAGTAAGCTGTGGTGTCCATGAACAAGGGCCTATGTTTTAATCTTGTTTTCTTCCTCTTTTCAGCATCAATGTTGTGAACTGCTGTAAATGACTTCCTTTCTCTTCTCTCAATTGAGATTTTATTGTAGAGTGAATCAATATTATAATAATCCAGCTATAGCAACACTCATCCCTGTGCATAAAATAAAGATTTTCCTAACCTCCCTATGTACCTCATTTTGACATATCTGTTTTAATTGTCTGTAGTCACCTGAAACATTTTAGTTGTTTGTTTAGGGTAAAAATTTATGTGTTGTTTTATTTCCCTCCCTTCTTTCCTCCTTCTCCTTCTCCTTCTTCTTCTTTTTCTTTGCAAGAATGGTATCTCTTACTGTCCATTTATTTACCTAAATGAACCTAAAAGAAAACTCGAAGCTGTGGTTTATTGGATGCCTTTATATAGGCCCACATACAAAGGAAGACTGTGAAAAATGCTGCTATGGGTTTTGATTTTTCTCCTTTAGATCACAACAGGATGACCTTTCATTAGATAGAGTGATCATCTGAGCAGCCAACCTAAGTGGTACATAATCTTCTGTGAGTTCCTACTCACAGAAGGCCATAAATATTTGTCTGGATAGGGCTTCTAAACTTTTTACTGCCTCACACTTTTTACTACACATTTGATTGCATATATCCTCCAACATGAGGCTTGTCACAGCTGAACAGATAAATGGTTCAGCCATAGTAAAGCAGAGCCTCTGACAGAGGAATCTATCTGGTGTTCCAGAAGGTGAAAAGGTCCCAGCTTATCATTGACATAAATTGTACTATGCTATCCTTTGGATGAATGATATTTTTGCAATGTTTAAGTTGCTGTCTTGTGAGTAAGGCATATTTGGAAAGTTCTCTTTTCTTTCAGGCTACCAAAGAGGCATTTAAAGAATAAATTGTCTCCATCAAAATAAAATGATCCTGCTTTTTTTGTTTTGTTTTGTTTTGCATGGACAGGATCTCTGGTATGGCAGGCGAGAAACTCTGCCTGCTGAGCCACCATGACCCACCCGATGCTGCTGTTTTTATAAATAGTAACTATCACTCTCTAGGACCTCTACCTACTTTTTGGGATCACCCATGTCTTCAATTATTAATTTTACAGGTTGTGAGTTTTCCCACAAAGACATCAAGACAAATGTAAAACTCACTCGATAACTGGTCACCTAACTTTACACATGCTTCACAGAGGCAGTAAGTTTCCACTTACTATGCTACCCCAGACCTCATTTCTAATTTTGAGAGGATATGATCATGACATATAATATGCATAAGAACAAACAATAGAGCCTATTTTCATTCTTTATTCCTTCTAAGCATGGCATTAGAGTTCATCCTTAATCAGTCAAATAGCATGCCAGTGTTTTTCTGCTGGGTACGTGCTTCTTCTGGCACAACCTTATGTTGTAGGTTCATTGAGAAACAATACTTGGTGTTTAGTTCTAGGCTGACTGTCTTCCAGTGGATTTTGTTAATTTGATGTCAACTCAGTAAGGATGACTGAAAATGGGAGGATCATGTCATAATGGTTCTAATATCTTATTTTGTTTTGTTTGATAGTTTCAGATTACAGAGCCAATCCAGTTGAAACCAGTTCACATGACAATGCTCTAGATTGTATTAAGTTCAGAAGCCCAGAAGAAATAACACTAAGAAGATGTTAGTGGCACATTGATATTCTGCAACCATGAACTCTATTTATAGTCCTTATGCAATTTAATTTTTCATTCACAAACTAAGGTTAACATAGTCCTGAAAAACATTCAGTATTAAATAAGTCAGACCTGGAATAATTTATATAAACATTTTTTTAGCTCTTTTCAATAAATGAGTTACTATATAGTTCCTTTTGAATTTTCCTATTACATTTGGAAGGATACTAGGAAAGTTTCATATCATATCCAAAGTGAAAATAAAATTTTTAACAGCTAAATGCAAGAAATTCTTAAATTATAACTAATCTATCTTGTTGATCTAACATTGTTCAATGAAACAAATATAGATAAAACAATCTTTCTTATCCCCCTTTATTGCATTGGGATTACCTAATCTACGAATTATGAATGTTAGCAAGATATAAATAATCTCATAAAGACTTCTCCTACCTTGCTTCAGGGGTGTAATAAAATGTATATAAGCATAACAAATCTTACAATATTAGCTGCATGACAAACTAACATTCACATAGTAAGCCCTTATTAGCAAAAAAAGAGTTAATTTTATTTACACAGAGATATTCAGTGATAGCCGAGGATATTTAGAAATGCTCCTTTTATTCCCACTTTTTTCTTTTTCAGTTAAATCTGTCAGTCTGAATAATTTCGAGTTACTACTGGAATGTGCTCTGACTTAGCATTCCTTTTAAGATATTTGTATCTCTGGCTTCTGAGAAATTAGTGAATGCATTTGGTTCGGTTAGGTTTGGTGGTTATGGCAAAAGAGAAACTACATAGCCAGAGTGCAGGATGAAATGTCAGAGGGTAAAAAAGGAAGAGACTGGTAGTCACTGCTGAAGAAAGAAATACTCAAATTCTACCCGTGGAGGTGGAGAAAGTGACAGAGCCATTTCTATTCAAATGTTCTTCAAAAGCGAGGAGGAGACTAGGTGAATGAACCTCGAAAAATTATGCTAAGTGAAATAAGCCAGAAACAAAATGACAAATACTGTAAGGCCTCACTAATGTAAATTATAATGAGCAGACGCTGGAATTGAACTCAAGAGAATAGGTTATCAAGTGATGGAAGGTGGGCAGAAATTGGGCAATCAACTTTTAAGGAGTACAGAATATGAAATAAACCTTATTGTAAAGGTTCTTAGATGTAAGCTCTTACAGCTGTCACATCCATTCCTGGGTTTTAACTATTACTTTTAAATTCTGAGAAACTGAACTTTTTGTGTATACCCTTGTTGTTCCATGGCACTTTAGATATTGTGACACATGAGACTCAGTGTTAGAATTTTGCAGATCTGAAAGTCAGCATTACTCCATATAACAACTGTTAAAGAAGCTGTAAAAGATCAGACTTCAATTAGAGACATGAATAAAGCTGATCTGGTTAGGACTAAGGTAATTCAGAAATCAAGGTAGATGATATTGACTGTATTTTAAAATGTCAACTTTTGTGTGAGACCAAAGGAAGATATGTTTATTTGGTATAAAATTTACACTTTCTGGAGTACACTATCTAATTTAACTTGCATGGTCAATTAATTCAATCAACATAATCGTACAGAAGCTTGAATAGGGAATGAGCTTTTGTTACTTTGTACAGGTTATTTTAATACCCTGATACATTCCAGAGTAATTTGGGCAGAAAACAAAAAAGGATTTTCAAAGTCTATTTGAGGGACTGGGGGAAAATATGGAAATAGAAAACTCTTCCACTTTGAAAATTCCTCATATTCTTGCATTAGGGACTCCCAATTTAATAAGTCAAGTTCCCCTTTTTAGTTTCTTGTATATTAGAATAGCTAGAAGGAAATACCTGAAACTATTGAACTGTAATTCAGTAGACTTGATTCTTAATGACGATTGTATAACTATGCATTTTTATCATGTGACCGTGAGATTGTGAAAACCTTGTGACTGATATTCCCTTTATCCAGTGTATGAGCAGCTGAGTAATAAAATAAAGACTAAATAAATAAATAAATAAAAAGGAGGATAAAGTGTTTGGGATTTGGGGGTGTACTTTTTATTTTTATTTTTTTGTTTGGAGTAATGAAAACATTCTGAAGTCGTGATGATGAATGCACAACTATAAGATGATACTGTGAGCCACTGATTGTATACTTTGGATGGATTATATGGTATGTGGGTATATCTCAATAAAATCAATGTTAAAAAATGAGGTAGAGCAAGAACTTCTAGGATAAAAAAAAAAGCTGAGGAAAGTGGTCACGATTAGATTGGTCTTCCAAGACAGGCTATGTATAGGATGTTCTTCATGTTGAAAGGAAAGGACCCTAGACAATGGATCAAAGCCACCTGAAGAAATAAAGATCTTCAGTAAGGGCAACTACAACGGTAAATATAAATGCTAGCACTATTGTGTTCTTGGGGTGCAATTCTACTTTTTTACTTCTTACAGTATCTAAAATACAAATGCATAAAATATGATACATCTATGGTTTTAGACTTATAAATGCACTTAGACTTATGCAAATATATAATTTGTAAGAAGAACAACATATAAGTGGGGGAAGAATGGGTATAGGAACATAATTTGTATATGCTATTGAGGTTAAGTTGGTATCAAATCCAATGAGACTGTTATAGAATTTAGATGTTAAATTTAAGCCCCATTGTAACTGCAAAGGAAATATCTGGGGAAAAAATATGCACAATAGGATATAAGGAGATATTCTAAAGAGTTAAAAAAAATCATCTAAATATAAAAGTAGCCAGAAAGGTAAAAACCAAGGGGCAAAAAAGGCATAAGACTTACAGAAACTGATGAGTAATATAGCAGAAGTAAGTTCTGTGTTGTGGTGGTTTGAAGCTGTAGGTACGTCAGAAAAACATGTTCTTTAATCTATTTCTGTAGGTGTGGCTCCATTGTAAATAGGACCTTTGGATGAGGCTACTGCAGTAAAGGCGTGACCCACCTCATTCAGGATAAGTATAACTCCTATCGTTGCAGTCCTTTATAAATGGAATGAATACAGAGAGAGGGGGAGAAAGCCACCAGAGTCAAGAAACTGAAACAGAACCCAGAAGAGAACGAAGAGACCAGAAAATTCCCCTATGTGCCTTGTCATGCCAGAGAGGAGGCAAGGAGCATTGGCAAACAGTCCTCAGGAAGAAAGCATTGCTTTGATGATGCCTTGACATGCTGCCTTGACATGGACATTTTCCCAACCTGAAAACCATAAGCTAATAAATTACCATTGTTGAAGTCAATTCCTTTCATGAGATTTGACTTAGCATCCTAGGAAAGTAAAATGTATTATCAGTAGTTAATTTATATATAAATCAATCAAACACTCCAGTCAAGGGATGGAGATTGTCAGAATGTAGAACAAGCATCATCTATCTATATGATATTTATGAAAGAGCCACTTTAAATTCAAATATATTAGTAGATTGAAAGTGAAAGGAGGTGAATAATATTCCATGCAAACAGTAACTAAGAGAGTGGGGTGGCTATACTAATAGCAGATAAAATAGCCTTTAATTCAGAAACTTTAAAAACGGACAAAAAGGGAGATTATATTTTGATGAAAAGACAATTTATAAAGATGGCATAACAATTATAAATATATACACCCCTAAAATAGAGCTCCCAAATATATGAAGAAAACACTGACAGATTTGAAAGGCAAAATAGACAGTTCTACATTAATATTAGGAGGCTGATATACTACTTTCAATACTGGATAGAATATCTAGGTAGAAGATTAATAGGGAAGTAGATAATTTGAATAATACTATAAACCAACTAGACCTGAAAACACACAGAACCTTTCACCAACAATAATATACATTCTTAAAGTGCTATAATATACCATATGTCAGGTAACAATATAAGTCTCAATAATTTTAAGAAATTGCTATCATATGAGGTGTGCTCTCTAACCACAATGAAATGAAGCTAGAAATCAATACCCGAGGAAGAACTGGAAAATTTGCAAATGTGTGCAGATTAAACAATACACTTTTAAGCAACTAGTCTATCAAAGAAGAAATCACAAGGGAAATTAGGAAATATCTTAAGATAAAAAAAAATGCACAATATGCCAAAACTTGTGGGATGCATCAAAGGTAGTGACAGAGAAAAATCTATAGTTGCTAATACAGTAAAAAAAGAAGAAAGGTATCAAATCAGAAACCTAACCTCACACTAAAAGAACAGAAAAGGAAGAGGAAAATAAACCCAAATTGAGCTGAAGGAAGAAAATAAAGATTAGAGCAAAGATAAATAAAACAGAATAGAAAAAAATACATAAAGATTTGACTCAAAAGTTATTTTTTTATAAAGATCAATAGAATGGAAAAATCTTTAGACTGACACAGAAAAGAAAAGAGATTGACACAAATAACAAAAATCAGAAATGAAAGGGGGAACATTACCACTGACCTTAGAGAAATAAAAAGAAAAAAGGATTATGAGAGGATAATATGAACAATTGAATACCAACAAATTAGATAATCTAGGCAAAAGGAAAAACTTCCCAGACACACAATAAGTACAGAAACTGATACAAGAAGAAATAGAAACCCTCAGAGGCCTATAATAAGCGGAGGCTGAATCAATAATCCAAAACCTTCCACAAAAGTAAAGTCTAGGACCAAACATTTAAAAAGGAATTAACACCAATACCTTAAAAATTCTTCTAAAAATTCAAGAGGAGGGGAACATTTCCTACTTTATCCTATGAGGCCAAATTTGCCCTGATACTTGTATAAGGCTGAACAAGAAAAGAAAATTACAAGTACTGTAAGGGATGTCCAGAATCATTGGTGTTTTGATTTGCTAAAGCTGCTGGAATACAATATACCAGAAATGGGCTGGCTTTTATAAAGGGGATTTATTGAGTTACAAGTTACAACTCTAAGGCCATGCAAATGCTCCATATTAAGGCACCAGCAAGAGGATACTTTCATTCAGGAAAGCCTGGTTGAATCTGGGGTTTCTCTGTCACATGGTAAAACACGTGGTGACATCTGCTGTCCATCTCTCCAGGCTTCTGGTTTCCAACAGCTCTCTCAGCATCTCTAAGCCTCTGAATCTGACCCTTCTCCAAAATGTTCCCTTCTTAAAAGATAGCAGTAGCTAATTAAGATCACCTTGAATGGGCAGGTCATGTCTCCATGGAACCAACCTAATCAAGAGGACCCACCCAACAACGGGTCTGCTCCCACAAGAATGGATTAAAAGAACATGGCTTTTCTGGGTACCTAACAGCTTCAAACCAGCACAGCTGATAATACAAAAATTCTAACTAAAACAATGAAATGTCATTTTACATGTAGTGAACTGGAAAACAAAAACAACCAAGCAAGGTCAAGCAGTGTGGGAACTTGGGGAAGTAAGAAACTGGAAAACAAAAACAACCAAGCAAGGTCAAGCAGTGTGGGAACTTGGGGAAGTAAGAGTGCTCTATCATCAGACACTGATGACAGAAGTCCTTGGTAAGGTAGCCTTATTGCAGAAGCATTTCATTGTCAAATTGAATATAACATAACACAAGAAAGTCACTTCTGGTTATATATCTCTAGGAAACATCTACAAGTCTGCAAACTTGTGCAAACTAAGATGTTCATAGTAATATTATATTCAATAGTAGTACTTGAGGACACCTCAGTGGTCATCATTAAAAGAGAAGAAAATATTGTGGAAGGAAACTGTGAATATGAGGCAGTAGTTAGAAATAATTATTAGCTTTTTGCAGAGCAACTTGGATGGGATAATAATAGCATTGTATTTAGTGAACCAAGATTATATGAGTGTGTATCAGTGTGAATATATATAGCATGTATATGCATATATAATTTTGTGATTATATATTTACATATTAAAATATGTGCATACTAAATATATATTTTAGAAAAAACATTTAAATAAAAATGGTATTATAAAAGCATGTTAAAATGTAGCTGTAGTTGTGTGGCAAGAAATGGATTGATATAGAAATATAAAGGAATGAACAAATTAATGACTGCTTTTCCCAGAGTGACGATGATAATACGTGATGAATTGAGTAATATGATTAATTCAGTCTTGTGTATCTGAGTTGAAAAAACAACCATGAACATACATGCTAGGCCGGGAATAACTGAATTATTTTTTTATTTATTTATTTTTTTAAATTTGCATATGGGCAGGAGGCACCAGGGATCGAACTCCAGACCTCCAGCACGGCAGGTCGGAGCTCTGCCTGCTGAGCCACGGCAGCCGCCCATAACTGAATTATTTTAACAAAATAATTTACTTCCTTTCAATATTTAAAAATTTATGAAATACAGCAAGGAAGCACAAAATGGTCTACAACAATGCATCAGAAATAATACCAGGCCTCAAGTATAAAATAATACAAATATTAAAAATTATAAAAGCACGCAAAATGTTTATAATGCAGGAAAAATAATTTATACTGGAGTAGGACTCAAAACTTGTAAAGTACATCATAATGAAGAGTTCAGTCTCCAAAAGGAAATAATCTGTGGTCTAAATTCCAGTTGTGCCATTTACTAGCTAAGTGAACTTTGTAAAGTATTTAACTTCCAAGTCTGAATTCTAAATCATAAAATGATACAGTACATTTGTTAATGAATTAATCCTTTACCCCACAAAATACAGGTTCAGATCATAATTGGCATTCATGGGGTTGTGATACCGTTTGTCGATATTATCTTTATATATGTTGAATCGGTGATTAAGTCTTCAGTGATCCTATTTAGATGTGGCCAATTAGATCAGGAGAGGGTTTAATTGATATTCTCTGAATCCTTATAAAGAGAAGCCAGAAGTCAGAGAAAGCCACAGGAGAGGCCAAGGAGCTCACCATGTGACAGGGCATTGCCATCACCAGAGTACTGACATGGGGAAGACAGTATGGACTAGTCAACACCTTTATTAGGATTTCAATCCTCCACACAATGAGCCAATAAATTCTTGTTGTTTAAACCATTATGTAGTATTTGTCATAGCAGCTCTGGTACACTAAGACAACTTTCCTTATTAGATTGTTATTCTAAAGACTTATGAGAAATCATGAAAATTTATTACAAAATGTCACACATATACCAATATAAGTATTCAATAAATTTTACCTATGAGTTCTAGTGGTACTGCTAGTACTAGTAGTAGTAAAAATAATAACCTCCAATGATACATAATCATAAGGAAATACAGAAAATGTTTTGGTTTATAATGGAATAGTGACATAAGGGTGGGTTTTTACTTTTAAATATAGTTTTCCATATTTCTCAAATGTTTCTAATTTGTTAATGAGATTTAAAAATCTTATTCAGATCTTTTCTTCTTTGGGATAATAAAATATTGCAAATAAGGTGAAATAGCCTTTATTACACTAATTGCTCCTCTTCCTCCCTCTTCAGAGATAAACATTGATTGGAAAAATACACGTAATATTTATTGAACAATACAAGATTAAAACACCCCCAAAACTTTAAATAGCACTCAATACATGCATACCATTGTTGCTGTTATTGTACTTAAGGGACACAATCTATAATACAGATGACAACTTTCACAAGGGTCAAATTGTAATAATAAGATGCAGTAAGTTGAGGGAGAACAGAAAAAGTTAATAAAATGCCCTTAATCAGTTCAATCAATCCAATTAAATTCACCATTCTGTTTTCTGATAAACTCCTCCTGTTCTTTACCATTAAATAGTATACACAATTGAACTTACTTGGTATTTAAAAGAGTTTGAGGCCTATGATTTGCATAAACTTACCATCTATGTAATGAATATGCACATTTTACAATTTCTCATGATGAGGTTCACTGACAATCTTAGGAAATATTTGCTGTGTGACATCGGTTTATCTACATTTTTTTTACTATATTCTATGCAGCCATGACATGGTATATTAAAAGCCTTCATTATTAGTATTGTTTATCTGTATTTTAGAAGTTAATGCAGTTGATTTTTTGTACTCTGAAAAGAATTATACCTAAGTAATGGTCTGAATTTCTCCTTCCAAATTTAATTTCTTTGGTTTCATCTGCTTCTAGTCCTGAGATATATCAATAAAGAGTGTAATAAAAAATGAAACTTACACATGCAAGTTGTCCCATTTTCATCCAAAAGTTGATTATCAGCACAAGCACATACCCGGCCTCCTGGAATGGCCAAGCAAAGTGTACTGCAGCCACCGTTATTTATTCGACACATATTGTCACCTGCAAGAGGAAGGAAGCAAACATCAGAGAACTCCAATTTGACCCAAATTTAGCTAATTTAGATTCACCTTCTACAAGAAATATGTAGGAATAAATAAGTACACATATATACACATACATTATATAATTAATGATGTAGTCAAGATTCTTAATGAACCCTAAATAAAATACAGACATATTAAAAATATATACAATGCATTGATAGATAAGAGGAATCAATTTGCACATTGGTGGAAGTGACAGCAATTTCTGTGCAAACAGGCACAAGAAGAGTGAGAGAGGATTCAGAAGATGGAATGACGGTGTCTGTCTAGAATAGTTTTCCAGATTAGGTCAACCATACTGAATTCTGAGTCGTTTGGATAGTAGAGCACCCACTCAGGTAAGGAGGCTTTGGATCTCAGTGAATGGAAAATGAACAAGCGTTGGGAACAGGGATGGGATAATTTTTCCTTTTGGGCAAGGAATACACTAGCACGTCACTGCACTGAATACTCCAAAAAGCACCAGACTTCTGTGAAGCCTTAAGTCTGAACAGCCTTGTCTGTGCTCAGACACTGCCCAGTAATCAAGGGTAAAAGTGCCCCAGTGCACCTAAGTGATAGAGGTAGTGATGAGGCATACAAGAAACACAGAAAGCGGGCACGAGTGGAAATGCATAAGGGATTCTTCATTAACACATGTGAGACACCTTTGGGGACTCAGATAAAACTGAGTAAAACTTCAAGGAAGATAGGGTTCATTGTTTTATAAATGTTAAAGTGAGTGTAAATAACCACGATTTTGATGCCACTTCTTCTGACAGGTGGGGAAGACAAGAAAGGAAATTTATTTAGTTAAATATGTGTAGAGTGTTACATAAAATGTGACAACACTAGCAATTCAATTGACAGTGTAAACCTCAAGGTCATTTGACACCACCACGCTGCATTTTACAAGAGATCAATAAATACTATTTTGATCATATCTGATCTTACTTAAATATTAAAAATAAAGAGCGTTTAATTGTTTAGAGACATACAATAAAATGATTAACACTATATTGGCACTTAAAGTGTAAGTGTCAAAAATATGACTAAAGTGACAGATTAGGTTATTATACCATGGGCCTCAGGGGCTGGATGTACTATGTAAGGAATAATAAGTGAGGGGGAAAAACTCTAAACTGTTGCTGCATGCAATAAATATTTAATTCATTGCCATAGATTATCATTGTATACCCACAGATCAAAAGAATGACCTAAATTATCATTTATTTTCATTATTCTGAGAAGTAAATTTAATTTACCATGTTTATAAAAATAAAAAAAATATATACTTGAAAGCAAAGGAAGCTAATAATTCAAGCTATAGCACCAGTTTCTGAACTCAGAGTGTAATTAAGCTTAGTTCAGGCTTTTTCCAACATGGAATGCAGAATTTTTAAAGCAGCCTCCAGATTCAGTCATGTTTATTTCGTGAAATAAAAATATAAAATTCACAGGATACTTGTGAATTTTATCTGTGCTATGCAGGTTATATACAGGATTAAATTGTATAATCAATATTTTGGTTATAGTTTCTGGAAAAGTAGGATTAACTCAAACTATGTTGAGAAATACATGAAGAATTTAAAACAGTCACTAACAAGGAATTACTGAAAACAATATATCAGGATATGTTTTCCTATAGATATCATATGCTAATTATCTTATTTTTTATTTCAATTATATGACTGATACTTATGATTTTCATTGAATATGAAATTTTCTCACTCTAAAATCCATGTCCTAAACTCTATGCTATTTATATATGCCACAATAAATTTAGATCAAAACAGGATATACAATTAATGTGCTAAAAACAACAAAACAAAACCCTAAATTAAATTTCTCATGAATACATATATATTTTAAATCAAATCTTCAAAGAAAGCAAGGAGGCATAGCTTTTAAAATCTTGTTCTTGATAGTGATATTTCTAGGCTAAAACCTTTGTCTTTTCTGCCTAAATATACATATTTTCCAGAAGTAACACGCGATGTATGTTTGATAAATAATCTCTGAATATACAAGTGAATGAATAAATTAACTAATGATGGTAGCAATATAGTGGTTTGCACAATCATTTAGTACAGAATTTTGGGATGGACATGAGTTTTAATAAGATGAAAGGGCTTCTCTCATGTGTAAGGATGTGAGTGAGAGATGTGATATTTGGTTTCTAATTATATTAAGAATCTAGTTAGCATTTTGGGTTATTTTTAATGGTGATTATCTCCAAAATGAAAAACTGGAAAAGAGAGAAAATTTATAATGGTCCTGTCACTAAATGTAAATCGTACAAAAGAATGTGGTTAATAAACATGGCATGCACAAATACAGTAATGAAAATTGCTGTCTATTATACCCAAGCTATGTAACCAAGGATCCCTAAATCCTGGGGTTCTATAAAGGTAGTCAAGGAGGACTTCATTTTCTATTTTTTACTAAGAGTATAAAACTTATCAATGATAAAACAACAATGACCAAAGCAAACACACATTTCTTTCCTTCCATCTAAGAGTATAGTGATTATAGTGTTTTCATAAATAAAAATGGGCATAGAGAAAATAATTTGTGGTCAGACCAGAATATGAATCCTGGTTTTATCCCTGGCCCACTACAGGTCCTGAGGACAAATTACAACATCTTCCCGATCCTTGGTTCCTCATACATATGATCAAATTTAGTATTATCTAACTTAAATATCTATTGTCATATTTAAATAAGAATAGCTTAGGATTATGGGAAATGACAGAGTAGAAAGCTCGAGAATCTAGTCTTCCTACCAGAACAACTACTAAACAGACAGGAACTGTCTGAACTAAACAGACAGGAACTGTCTATTTCCAAACTACAGAGTTCAGTAGAACACTGTATAGCATCTGGAGAAGAGTGAGAGAAAGGGGCTGGTCCATTAGGATAAAGACTAGTAAATTGCTTTCTTGATACCGGGGCTACCAGCAACCATACCCCACTCTCATGTCAGGCCACCATGTGGTCCATTCCTTGGCTAGCTCTTTAATGACAGCAAGGGACAGAAAAATCCTCTTCCCCAAGACCTGGGTTGGGCGTGGCTGATTACTGACCACAACTTTTGATTAGCAACTTGAGATAGCTGGGTCTTGCTCTGAGGGTGGCCATTGCTCCAAACCACCCTGGGCAAACTTGGCTGAGACTTCAAGATACTACACTTCCTCAGTGCTATGGGGGACGGTTAGTTGAAGGACTGCATTAGTTAAGCTGGTCAAGAAAGTGCAGCTTTAGGGAACCATGGCAGAAGCTCCTGACATCCTTCCTGATAGCTTCCTAGGGTAGTTTAGAGCCTATCTGTTCTCCCTTTGTGGAGCTAGAAGAGAAAATGAAAAATTATGGAATTGTAACCCACATAAAAGTTTAAAATCTGTACTATAACAACTTGTTAAAATGTACTTGGAAATTTATTGCTTTTTCTGTATATATATATTTCACAATAAAAAAAAAAAGAATTCAAATCAGAAACCTAAGCTTAAAACTAGAGGAACTATAAAAAGAAGAACAAACTAAACTGAAAAAACACCTAAGATTAAAGTGGCGATAAATGAAATAGAGAACAAAAACAGAGAAAATCACCAAAGCACAAAATGTTTCTCTGAAAATGTCAAACCTTTTAGCTACACTATGAAGAAAAAAGAAAGAGGACACAAATAAGGAAATTCAGAAATGAAAAAGGGGACATTACTACTGACCTCACTGAAATAAAAAGGATACTATGAACTAATGTATGCCAATAAATAGATAACCTAGATGAAATGGACAAATTCCTAGAAATATACAAACCACATACCCTGACTCAAGAAGTAAGACAAGAGTTCAACAAGCTCATTATTAGTAAAGAGATTGAATCAGTAATCAAAAACCTCCAAGTCATGTAAAGCTTAGGACCAGATGACTTCACAGGGAAATTTTATGAAATATTCCAAGACTTAACACCAATTCTACTTGAAATCTTCCAAAAACACTGAAGAGGAGGAACACTCGTTAAGTCATTCTATAAGGCCAACCACTCTCATACAAAAGCCAGATAAAGATACCACAAGAAAAGAAAATAATTCTGAAAATTATACAGAATAATTTTCTGTCCTCTTCTCTTATGAATACAGAACAAACATTTTCAACAGAATACTAGTAAATTGAATCCAACAGCACATTAAAAGAATTATACACCATGATCAAGTGGGGTTTGTCCCTGGTATGCAAGGGTGTTTCAGCATAAGAAAATCAATTAATGTAATATACCACATTAATGGAATGAATGAATAAAGCCACACAATGATCTCAATTGAAAAGGCTTTTCACAAAATCCAGCATCTATCTTAATGAAAACACAAAACCAGTAATAGAAGGAAACTTGCTCAATATGATAAAGTGTATATGGAAAACCCACAGCTAACATCTTACTTAATGGTGAACAACTGAAAGCTTTCTTCTAAGATTAGGAGCAAGACAAGGATGCCCTCTTTCACCACTGCTCCTCAACATTGTACTGGAAGTTCTTACCAGAGCAATGAAGCAAGAAAAAGAAATAAAAGATACCCAAATTAGAAAGGAAGAAGTAAAACTTTCTTCATTTATAGTTGACATGATCTTATATACAGAAAATCCTGGAAAATCCATAACAAAGCTCCTAGAGCTAATAAATGATTTCAGCTAAATTTCAGGGCACAAGATCAATATCCCCAAATCATAATATTTCCTTACACTAGCAATGAACAATCAGAAGAAGGAATCAAGAAAAAATTCCATTTACAATAGTAACTAAAAGAATCAAACATCTAAGAATAAACCTAACCAAGGATGTAAAGGACTTGTACACACAAAACTACAAAACATTGCTAAAACAAATAAAGAAGACCAAAATAAATGGGATGACATTCCATGTTCATGGATTAGAAGACTAAATATAGTTAAGATGTCAATCCTACCCAAAGCAATTTATAGGTTCAATGCAAACCCAATCAAACGTCCAATAAGCTTCTTTGCTGAGATGGAAAAGCCATTCATCATGTTTATATGGAAGGGCCCCAAATAGCCAAAGATATCTTGAAAAAGAATGAAGCTGATGGACTCATACATCCCAGTTCTACTACTTATTACAGAGTAACCGTAATCAAAATATCATTGCGAAGGTGCATGGGTAGTTCAATGATAGAATTCTCGCCTGCCATGTGGGAGTCTCAGGTTTGATGTCCAGTCCTTGCAATGCCCCCAGATACCCCTCACCCCTCAAAAAACCCCAACATTATGAACAAAATTTCTCATATCTGTTTCTGTGTGTGTGTGCATAGATATAGAAATCCATATTTATGTACATAACACAAAAAAAATCATTATACTGGAACAAGGACAAACATATAGACCAATGCAATAGAATCAAGAGCTCAGAAATCAAACTTGACATTCATGGCAAAATGATTTTTGACAACAGGGCAAAGACCACTCAATCGGAAAAGAAATGTCTTTAACAAATGGTGCTTGGAAAACCTGAACTCCGTTTGCAAAAGAAAGAAAGAAACATGACCCCTGTCTCATAACTTACACACTTTCAACACAAAATGGGTCAAAGAACTATGTATAAGAGCCAGAACTATTAAACTCCCAGAAAAAAAATATAGCAAAACAATGTCAGGCCTATGAAAGGCAATGGTTTCTTAGACTTTGCATCCAAGGCATAGGCAACAAATGAAAAAAATAGATAAATAGTACCTCATCACAATTAAAACTTTTATGCCTCAAAGGACTTTATCAATAAAAGTTTACGGCCAACGTACAAAATGGGAGAAAATTTTTCAAAACCACATATCTGATAAAGGTTTTATATCCAGAATATATAAAGAAATCCTCAAACTTAACACAAAGATGATAAAAAAATGGTTGAAAGATTTGGATAGATATCTTGCCAAAAAAATATATGCTAATGACCAAAAAGCACATGAAGAGAAGCTCAACATCATTAGGCAGCACAGAAATGAAAATCAAAACCATAATGAGATGTCAATTTACACTCACTAGAATGGCTATTTTAAATAATGGAAAATTATATGTTTTTGGACAGGATGTGGAGAAACAGGAACAGATATTTGCACACCATAGTGTGGCATTATTTGAACTACCAAAAGATGGAACAAAGCTAAGTGTCCATCAGCTGATGAATGGATAAATAGAAGATGGTATATTAATATTAATCAAAATATTGCCATTTGATTTCTCTGGGCAATATTTTCTAATCTTCATTTCTTGTCACAATTATAGCTTATACCATCCCAAATAATTAGTTTTATTCTTTTTTAAAGATAAGCTTATCTTTTATTAGCTATTGCTATCTCTCATTTTAGATACTTCCATTATTTATATGATTGCAAATAGGCAATTTTAATATAGTAGGAAAAAAACATGAAGCCCTGAAAGAGATAGTTTACTTTAAGATCTCTGATTTAGCTGAAATATCTTCAAAAAATCTTGCTGCTAGACAGCATATGTATTGAGAAACCTGGGATATAATTTATTCGTACCAAATTTATTGAAATTTATGCTCACCAAATTGTCACAAAGCTATTTCCATAAAAAGTAGCAGTGACTATTCAGACTCATGAAAAAAATAATCTACAACATAATTTAACCAAAGTGATTTCTTTGTTGGATGTCTAAATTCTGAGTCATGCTATTTGTGGACGTTCTAATAAATATTAATAAATCATTCAGATACAACATATAACAATATTATCTGATTTTCATAAGTCATGAATATCATGGGAGACTATTTCACATCCATGTTATCTAAAATGATGAAACTGCTCATTAAATATACATAGAAACTTACCAGATTTATATTCTAGGATACTTCTTTTTTAAAAAATAACATTTTCCTTGTATAATGCACTACTTATTTATTTTTCCATAATCGTTTTTTCCCACTAAGGAATTTTTTCTCACTATCACTCTACTTACACTTTGAAAATACTTTTTTTTTACTTTATATAACTTTATAAAGTTATAACACTTTTATTTTATATTACTTTATATAACTGCCTTCTTCAGTGAAAGTGACATGATAAAGGAAATATTTAAGTCAACCTTGAACATCCCTCAAATAGAATTCTCAGACTTACTCACTGAGACTCATGTAGAACAATAAATAAATAAATAAAAATTATAGGGTGGCTGCCGTGGCTCAGCAGGCAGAGCTCCGACCTGCCGTGCTGGAGGTCTGGAGTTCGATCCCTGGTGCCTCCTGCCCATATGCAAATTAAAAAATAATAATAATAAATAAATAAAAAAATAAAAATTATAGTGACTGGAGATCTGATTAACTCTAGAGTGAACTGGATACCTTTTATTATAAAACTCCAGCAACACTGTCAAAGAAAAACCTTTTTGTAACTACTGAGAAGTATTATATACCAAACTGAGAAGCAATTTTGTTTGGTTTTTAATACCTTGTTGCTTTCGTGGATCATAAATCTGCAACCCAAATAAGGGTGGTCTTTCCCGCCTCAGCAGTATCACCTCACTTGTTATCAGATCTAGTTGAAAAATGGAACCATTCATATAATCAGTCCAGAACACATAATTCCCATGGTGTGAAAGCCCAAAAGGATGGTTCAACTCTTTCCCACTGTAAACAATCTGTAAAATATAAACACGTTGTGAAAAATCAGGTCACCTTTAGAAACACCACTAAATATTTGGAGAAAATAATATACAAATATGCATCACAGATAATGATCTAACATCTTAACTTATATTTTCTTCCAGTAGATTTGAAAGAACTATTGAAATAGATTTCATAATATAAGCATATTTTTCTCTCCGAGGACATGGTATTTAATGGAAACCATTCACATTGCATCTATTTAAATTTCTCATATATAGCATAACTATGGTCAAGAATGTAAACACGAAAATGTCTTTACCTAACTTTCTTTGCATCACTTTTCTTTATGATATTCCAGTATCATATCTTGGGACAGAAATTCAATTGAATAATTAGTTTGTGTATATTGCAATGTGGCTCATATACTAACCAAGGGTTAGAATATGATCTAATGACATTGGGAATGAAAGGAGTGTTCTGAATTTAATTTAGCCAATAGAAAACCGAAGAAATCTAGAAGATGACACGGAGGAAGGTAAATATCTTAAATTTTGAACATAGCAACATTCACCATTAGTAAATAGGTAAATAAGAATCACTGGCTACTTTTAACTCAGATTATCCTGATATATTCATTTGCATTGCAGTTACACACACACATACACTTATGTTGTTGTTTAAAGGGATCAATCATGTGAGAAACCTTTAAGTTCTCTTTCATATGGAGAACTGCAGTTGAAGAGTAGGGAATAATACAGTAGTGATTTTTTTTATCTTTCCTCAGTTATAAAATGATATTGCACACAAAATGAAAAAAAGCTTTTTTTTTTTTTACTTCATTTAACAACAGAGAACTAAGGAAATCATCCAAGGATTAGAAATTCAAATTGTACCCTTTTTCATTTGTTTAATTCATGCCAAATTATTGGGGCAATTTCTTTTTCTTCCTTTCTCACCATCATGTAGGCTAAAATGTGCTGGCTACTAAAGTATAGACATACCAACATTTTCAAAAGAATCAAACGTATTTCTCTACTACTTGTTAAGTATATGATATCAGGTTAAATGTCAACCAATTTTACTTATTTGGAGAGAAATATATAAAACATTGTAATATTCTGGAGAAGTCATGACATACCTACTGGCTCTCCCTCAGCTCTCACCTACCCCACTTCTCTCTCTTTTGTGTGCAGATGTTTAAATATGCTTCCATTCCACAGCCCAGGGCAGATGATAGGTCTAATAGAATGACAGAACCATACCTTAAACCTGAAACCAAGAATAACAGCCCTGACTACTTATCAGAGTGGGAATTCTCAGTGGCAGGGGCCCCTCCTCTGGGGTTGTATATACACCCCATCAGCAGCAGCACTGATTTTTCTCTCCTTTTTTAAGCAAAGCAGGGCATGTGGAGTTGCCATCAACTGACTGTAACCTGAGCAGTTGGCTTCCCAGGTTGGCCTCCCCAGGAAACCAGCCACAAGGGGATCTCTTCCCCTGATCTTCTGGCCACTTATGCTGTGTAAGCAATAAAGCAGTCATTTGCTGTAAGTTTCTGTTATGCCTGAGCTGTGTTTCCATGATTTCCCCTATAACAACTCTTTCTACATTATAGACAACTGATGATTAAAATAGACTTAACTGGTTAGTATGTTATTAATTTCCTGTATGGAATCCATAATGAGCAGACTTAGTACACTGTGCAGTCCTCTTTCCAAAAGAGAAGGAGGACGGGTCAGAGGAAGTGCTCAGTGATATATAATATTTCATTTTTCCACTACTTACGTAGCAGATGAAGTCAGTTCATGCTGTGATATGGACTCAGGGAGTGATAAAGTGGAATATAGAGGTGCTTTCTGTCAACTATGCCTTAGCTCACCTAGTCATTGCATCATCCTTGCGTTTACCTAAGAATTTCAAAATTAAAATGATTCTACCAAAAAAAGTTAAGAGGAAGCTAATTTCTACTTATACTAATAGAAATGGAGTTAGTTCCTTCTTACTATCTGTCACAATTTCAATACCATGAAGATCTTTACTTCAAATAAATGAATTTTAATTACTTTCTCATATAGGTTAAATTTCAACTCCAAAATTTGAGATATTTTACTAGCATTGCTTAGTCATAGCAAACTCTTCAACAATAGGGAAAAACTGCATTTTAAAACAGCTCTGAAATCCTTAGAGCGTCTTTTTTTTAAAAATCCCACAAATCCTGGCATACCACAGTGAGCTGGGCCTGGTCTCCCAGAGGCAAGTGCCAGCTGCACTACCTAATGCTCAGCCGCCTTTAGCCACCCTACGGAGACTATTGGCAGCCACCTCAGAGGGGTAAAAATAAAGTTTAAAGTCTTTTTTAAACAACACAACAAGGCTCTGCAAAAGAAGAAACCTGTGGGTTAAAACCAGCAGCACTTGTCTTTTACCTTCCTGTGAGTTCCATTCAAAAACACTTTTTCAATGTGATCATAATAGGCGTCACACCAGTATAATGTGTCCGTGTGAAAGTCCAGCGTTAAACCATTTGGCCACAGCATCTTTGAAGTCACAAAAATCTGCCGACTGAAGCCATCCATCCAGGCCTTCTCAATCCTTCCCACGCTGTCATCTATTTCGTCTTCCTCCCAGTCCGTCCAGTACATCCAACTAAGATATTACAAAGAAGAGCACAGGTGGGTCACTACCACCAGCCACCTTACAGAGGGACACATTCCTTGGAGTTTGCACTTCCATAAAACCTAATTACATTCTTCTTTGTCCCCCTATCTACATGATTATCTGCCAATGGAAAGGGCCAGCTGCAAAGTACTAAAGAAAGTAAAGATTTGTTCAGTGGAGACTGTCCATTTAGATACATTAACAGAAAACCATCACCACCACATTTATTGGCCTCATGCATTAATTGACTTGATAGTAAATGCCAAATACGTATTTTATTTGGTGTTTAAACCATGTCTAGGGAACAATTTTTTTTTTCAGGCTTACTATTTCAAATGTTCATTTCTCAGCACATATCATCAATTATATGATTACAAAGCAGATTGATTGACATGAGAACCCATGGAACAGTTAATGTTCTACTTCAGACTTTATTTAATCGCAGATGAATTACTATTTTTTAAGACAGGCCATGGATGCCTTTGTTCTAAAGGGCGCAGTCACACTGGGTTTGCTTGGCCAGGTCTCATTTGTCTTCCTGATGCAAATTATCTATGTTTTACTGCTGCTTATTATTACCTCCAAATCCACAGAAGATGATTTAGCTGCACATAAGTTTAATAACAGCAGGTTAATTGACCTTGAGATTTTGAGCTTTAATTTCTACCTCCAACAAAAGCATCTGCCTTGAAAAAATTTGAAAAAAAAAAAGCTTTTCAGTAAGTGGGGAGAAAGGCCTTGAGCTAATGTTCCAATTCCCACATGAGTAAGGTTAAATCCTTCCACATGTGCTGTTTGATGTTCCTGGGAAAGTTCTTGAGTTATTACAGTGTAGGTTTTAATTCAGTCACCTCATACACAATTTTATAAAAATCCAAAGTTTTTTAAGCTGCTGACCCTGGAAATGCCCTTATTAGGTTCCCTACATCCCACACTTTGTGAACCATAAAGAATTTCTGAGGAAATTTAGGAAAAATCTAAATAAAAATCATACTGTGCTCTAAACTGGTGGATTTGGGATAACCAAGGATATATGACATCATCCCTTATTTCATACCAACCAAGCTCTTAAAAGATTACAATTATTTTAATATGCCTTTTTTAGACCTGGGAAGAATATTGATATTGGTAAATTTTATTAACTCAAATGCATTCTAAACCTAGCATGGCAAGATAACTATCGTATTTCCTGCATTTCCTTCAATTCATTTTATTTTTGGAACAAATTAGGAACAAACAGCCAAGTGATTTCACTTGTGCTAATATAAATCAACTATGTGAAATGAAATATAAAACTTCTTTCATCTGTATCAATATTTTCCTGAGAATTTATTGAATACAGTTAATCAGTGCAGCTTTATTGTTGCTGCTAATTTATAAGTTGTAATATTGCAATTATCTTTCCCTGGTTTTTTTTTTTTTTGCTCATGGCAATACCCTTTTTATCTGTGACTCTTTATCCCAACCCACACGTAGATATGTGCACACACATACACACACAAGAGAGTAGTAAAACCTAGATATTCTCAACTTATTTCATATTGTTTTTCTATTTAAAAAAAGAAGTATCTGTGAGCCAATCCATAACCTAAACTTATTCAAGTGAAATAGAAGAAAAAAAATTTTTTTTCTAAATAAGAGGATACCAATTTGATGGAGGCTGCAAATGTGATCAATACCTACTCATTTCATTATCTGATTAGAAGGTGCCAATTGATGATGATTCTTAAATAGATGAAACAGAAAATAGAACCTATAAAATAAGCAGGAACTTGTATCTATCATTCCTTAGGTGAGACTCTGAATTCACCAAATAAAAATTTGGTTAAGGTGGTCTGCTAATATGGCAAGGGAAATTCTACCTCTGTTTCCGAAGTCTATTCAAATATCACCCTTGAATTTGGACCCAAACCATATTTCTAGTTTTATCACCTCCTATGTCCCTTCACATTCCCTCTGTTCCAGCCGTAATAAATTCATCACACCTCAAACCTGCAATAAACTTCCCTTCCTAATTACATGCATCATCTCTTGGGAGTACAGTGACAAAACCTTGTGACTGCCTGCCCTAAGTTACTGGGAACAACTATTATCATTTGAAAAGCCTATTCATCCTTTTAGACTCAATTCTTTCTGTTTGGAGTAATGGAAAAGTGTTGGAAATGGATGGTGATGATGGTAGCATAACCTTGTGAGTTTAATTAGCATTACTGAGTTATATACTTGACATGTGCAAATACTGTACATGTAAAATATATAATCCATTCATTTAATTCACACACATACCAGATTATAAAGTTCTCTATGACAATTATTGTCTTACTGATTTCTGTTGAGCCATATGATAGTAATATATTTTAATACAGAAATAAACAAACCTTTATTGATTGTAATTGGGTTATGAAGCTTTTGACAAAGTATATCTATGAAATAAATAATTTACCTAACAGCAAATAGATATATGCTAAAAATGCAAATAGACAAGTTTTTGCTTAAGGGGATATCATGGTATTTTGAATGGGGTTTTCTAAACTAAAGCTTTTTCTCTTTTTCTTTGTTCTTTAATTAAGTTCAAACAATTATTTGGAAAATTAAATCCACATGGTTTCACTTCCACTTCTACTATCTTTCAATCCATTCTCCAGAGAACAACAAAAATAATCTTTCCAAAATATGAATCTGATTATGTAACTTCTCTATTGTACTCTTACATTGAAGGCAAAGTACAACGCTCTCTTCATGGGGAACAACATCTGTTTTCCCTACTGATCACATCTCTGGTCACTTTTCCTCTGGATGGCTACAAGTCAGCCCACAGTTTTCCTTTCAGTTCTTCTGACATCCTAGCTTTTGTTCAACCTGAGATCTTGAGATGTACTGTTTTTCATGATCTGAAATCCTCTTTGTCCTATTCTCCATGGCTGTTCCATCTCTACATCAAGACTCAGCTTAAAGGATGTCTCTTTTGGCAGGTCTTCCTAGCAAATTTATGTAAATAGTTTTTACCTGTTTGATTTCCAGTCAAACTATTTGTTTTACTCCATCATGTTGATCTGCTGCAATTGTATTATGTGATCATTTGTGCTTATTTATTGTTACACACCCTTCTCCCACCATGCAGGTGGTAACTCTAGGCATAGCATATTGTTAGGGGGGAAATTTATATATGACTTTATGTTTGTGTGTGTGGATATGTGTGTGTGTGTGTGTATGTACACAAATATAGATTTTATCTCAGGTTGATGTGAAATTGCAGTATTCTATCAGAATATCTGTTTGGAAGAAGTGGTATAGGAACTATTCTTTGTGGCTCTAAAGGCAAATAAAGGATCACTTGGTGGATACACTTTACAGGAACACAGGTATTGGATTCCTTGAAAGAAAAATTTCATGTGAATCAGAATTGGCCCCAAATAGAATGAGCTATGTAGATGCCAAAGGTTTCAAACAGAAATTGGAAGGCTACATATCCAGGGTAGTATATTAGGGGATTCCTGAGTTTGATGGGAGAGATGGGACTAATGGCTGCTAACTTTACTTATAATTCATATGATTCCACGGCATCCATATTTCTGTCGTCAACCTGGGCTCCACAAAGACACTTGGTCTCTGAAAGCATTTACGTCTAGCAGAATATGAGTAGAAAGATGCTTTTTTAGCACATATTTGAAAATTCTTGCCTCAAATAGATTTGGACAGTGTTAAATGAACAGTTTTCTTAAAATTAAGATTGCCTTGGTTTAAAGTTCACATAGATGGCTTGGTTTAAAGGTCCAGGAATAGAACAAGTAATTATATAATTCACACATCAAATCATTGAAATTACTTTATAATTATACCTCATGAAAACACATACAACGAGTTCATCCACTGCCTAGGAAGGAGCACTCTGATTGGATTTGCAGCTGCACTCAACACAAACAATTCTAGAAACGGCAATCCAGTGATCTCAGTTTATAAAGAAGTCAGATGTTGTCTATTCAACTAAATTGTTTTGTATGAGTGAGGCAATGTATGAAGTATATCCAGTTTGTGATGCTGCTTTTAAGGAATGAAATATAAACTGAGGATGAAAAACACATGCAAATACTGTACATATAAAATATGTAATCCAGTCATTTAATTTTGAAGTTCTATTAGGAGTTTTCATATTTCTTTGATATTTATATGTGCAGAATCTTTTCTCAAGTAACAGCATTGAAAAAAAAATCAAAATTATCAATTCCCTATGTGAAAACTATGAATAAAATTATGTGATTGCTACCGCAGAATTTAAGAAAAACAGTAGAATACAAGGGCCAAGACTAAAGCCCTAGAAACAGTGAGCAAGGTTTAAGTAGCTACCCCATTCTCTTAGTGACTGAATGGTCTTCAGCAGATAAGTTACCAGTTGCTTTGCAAAACAGATTTTCTGATAATTCAAAAGAGTAATGTGAGGATTACAGGATAGGACCATAGTAACCTATTTAACAAAAAGCCATGCCTACACATAAATGAACCTAAAAATAGCTATTTTTTAAATGAATTAAACTTCAAAAGCCTTTTAAAAAGTTAAATTGATTGATTCCATTATGAGCTGATTATTTGTCTTGGTGACAGACTACCATGGAAAATATTAGCGAATGCCTAAATATATCAAGTAAGTATATCCTCTGTACAAACAAAAATCTGTTTCTATCAGTTCAATGTATTTAGACATGTCTACTTAGTACATTCTCTACAAAAGGATATCATTAAATGAGTAAATTTTCCCCATCAGACCATTCATGTTAATTTAAATGAAAATAACTAATTTAGATATATGAAAGTATTTTTTAAAGTATTGTTTTCCTTATATTAAGCTGATCAAATATTTCATACCCATTGACTGGATCTAACACAATTCCTCTGGGATGGGACATTTCTCCTTCTAAAAGGGTCTTCCGACTCTGAGAGGCCTTTTCCAGCCTGGCCACATTAATGGTTTTCCTGTGCCCATCATTTGTCCAGTAAAGGTTATTGCCAATCCAGTCCACAGCGATGCCCTCCACATTATCCAGATCTGCAAAAAGAAGACAGAAAGAAATTTTACAGTAGTGCTCATGACTTATGTTTTGACTTAAAATTTTTGTTTAATTCTAAGGGGTATATACTCGAATCCTTGAATTTTATTTGGGTGACTTTAAAAACATCACTATTCCATAGGATACTATGCTGGTTTGAATCTGCTATGCACCCCAGAAAAGACTATGTTCATTTAATCCATTCTGGTGATGGCAGACCTATTGTAGGTGGAACCTTTGATTAGGTTGTTTCCATGGAGATGTGACCCACCCAATTCAGGGTGGATCTTTTTTTTTTTTTTTTTTCAAGGGCGGGCACGGAAATCGAACCCAGGTCTCTGGCATAGCCACCACGGCCCACCTCAAGGTGGGTCTTAATGTTTTACTGGGGTCCTTTGAGAAAGAGCAAGAGCGAGAGAATGTTTAGAGAGACGGAACTAGCTTAGAGAGCGCTTAGACTGAAACGCCCCAGGAAAAACCAGTAAGGACACACAGAAGCCCAGAGACATTTGGAGAGAAGGACCAGCAGACGGTGCCATGTGCCTTCCTACTGACAGAGGAACCCTGGATGCCAGCAACCTTTCCTGAGAGAAGTTATCTTCCTCTTGAAGCCTTAATTTGGACATTTACATGGCCTTAGGACTAATTTTTAACATAATAAATACCCTTTGTAAAAACCAACCCATTTCTCATATATTGCATTTCGGCAGCTTTAGCGAACCAAAACAAATGCTTTTCAATATTATTATGGATGCCATTTTATGTAAATCATAGCCTCTTTCTTCACATGAATTTCTGCTTTCTAGGCAAATAATGCTGAACAATTAATGAAGATATTTAGCTATTTTAATTGAACTCAATATATTTTAATTGACAGCAATCTGCAGATATATAAGAAAACAAGTAATGAGAAGGAAAAATGATAAAAGATAACTTCTCAGTACAATTATACAGTCAGATTGACTGTTCAGGAGAAAAATCTGCAGGTAATATATAACATGTTCAAAATTATAATGTGTGATCTGGGTAATCAGAATAGTATCAATGGTTTCCTGGCAGAGGATGTATAGGTCCAAAAGAGGCACACATTTGAAATCCAGAATTGGTTTTCATCATGGAAGTGAATGGAAAATGAATCTCACAGACCCACTGAAATGCTTCTGTATATTTTAGACTTATTTTCAAAATGCAATTACTGTATGGTCTCCTTTAGAAAATGCTTATAAGAAAAGAGGGTCCTAGACTATAGGTTCTTGTAGCATACACATTTAGTCCAGAGTGGTAATTATTATTTCTGGATTTTGAGAGGATGTTTTATATATCTATAACCTGATATTTAGAGATAAGAATGAAGCCAATAAGGTCTTGATCAGGGTAATTCAGAACACAGAGGTAAGGAAAACATTGTCTATATTTTAGAACGGCACCTACTCTTTGAGACCAAAGGAAGAAAGGCTTATTTTGTCCAGAACCTAAATTTTCTGTAGCACATAATCTAGTTCAACCTGTCTGGATAGCTCATTTGAACAAATGAAACACAGGGAACCCAGAATAAGAATGAGGGCCTTTAATCCTGTTTAGCTTAATGTAATGCCTGGATACATCCTAGGATATAGTAAGCAGATAGTTAAAAGTTTTGACAAAGGCCCTTGAGGGATAGGAGAAAAAATATGGAACTATTAAACTTTACCACCAGGGAATCCCGATACTGTGTCAAATGTTAGGGACACCAAAATTAATAGGCCAAGCACTCGATCCTGAGGCTTACTCTTGTGATGCTTATGTGGGTAGCTGAGAAGCTTAGACTACCTATAGGCATGCCTAAGAGTTACTTTTGGAGGACCTCTGTTTTTGCTCAGATGTGGCCTCAGTCTCTCTAATACCAACTCTGAAAGTGAAATCATTGCCATCCCCCCTAGGTGGGGCATGACATCCAGGGGTGAAAGTCTCCCTGGCATTGTGGGAGATGACTCCCAGGGATGAGTCCAGTCCTGGCGCCATAGGATCAGTAATTCCATCCTGACCTAAAGGGGGAAAAGAAGTGTAACTAATACAGTATCAGTGGCTGAGAGGGTTCAAATAGAGTTGAGAGGCTACTCTGAAAGGCACTCATGCAAGCTTCAGTTAGACATTGTTACCTATCATAACTTGCCAACCCCCAACCAAGACCATTCCAACCAATCCTAAAGAACACCTAGGGCAATATATAAGATTATATAAAGTTTCCATGCACTAGGGCAACTTTCCAGAAACCTACAACCTCCAGATAGGTCCCTGAACAAGATGAGTACTGACACCTAGAGGGCCTAGCCTCTCCAGAGCATCAGCTAGTTCCATTTCCCTACCCCATATTATTGACAGCCCCTTCCAACATGAGAAAGTTAGAACGGCCATAGCCCAAATACCCCTAAAGAGTGGGATAGAAAAATCGAAGGTGATCATGGAGTTATACAGAGAAGGTAGGGCTTAACAAATGAATATGAATGCTGAATCATTAAATCAATATCTCAGAGCTCCGACCTGCCGTGCTGGAGGTCTGGAGTTCGATCCCTGGTGCCTCCTGCCCATATGCAAATTAAAAAAAAAAAAAAAAAAAGAAAAGAAATCAATATCTCTTTAAGTCTCCAATATCTTAGAGCAGCTAGAAGTAAACACCTAAAATTGTGGAATTGTAACCCATACCAAACTCTGAAATCTGTTCTACAAGTAATTGTGGTGCTGTGCTTTGAAATTTATTACTTTTGTGTATATATGTTATTTTTCACAAAAAAGTAAAAAAAAAAGTCTATTGCAATGATAAATAAATATTTATTCCTTCTAGCCTCCTATATTCTGGAGCAGCTAGAAGGAAAAGTGTGAGATGATGACAAACTCTGGGATTTGCCCTGTAACTACTTGTTGAAGAGTGCTTTAAAAACTATTGCTTTTTCCTTCTTTGCTTTGTAAATATGTTATATTATACAACAAGAAAAGTAAAAAAAAAAAGGCCCCTATTACAGACATCTGTGAGATACAGGCAGTGAAAAATCAAAGAATATTATACACAGAATCTGGTAAGTGTACCTACTTTAAATCCTTTATTTTCAAAAGGGAAAACTAACTGTTCAAAGTGAAGGCTTATAGTCTATAATCTTCTTATAATCTATACTCACACAAGTGGTAGAGTTGGGATAAAAACCCAAGTCATATAGCTCCCAATACTGAACCTTCTACATTGCCCTCTACCTGCAGCAGCCTATTGTCACTTTTAGCCATATTGTCAACCACCCTCCAAACTGTCCACAGGATCATAAATATAGTTCCATTCTTTGACAGCAAGAAAAATTATTATGAACACCTTCTCTTCTTTCAAAACCAGGATACCTTATGTTTCTCCTCCTGGGTAGGTGAGAGAGATCTTTAACTTACTAATAAAAGCAATAGGCAATAAAAACCTAAAATTATGGAATTGTAACCCAATACCAAACTCTGAAATCTGCTCCACACCTAATTGTTGTGATATCCTTAGAAATTTATTGTGTGTGCATATATATATATATAACACACAATAACATATTTAAATAACATATATATATGTTATTTAAAGAGAAGGAGAAGTACAAGAGAGAACATAGAATTTAACAAACGAGTATGACTGTTGAATCATTATATTGATATTTCTGTTGGTCTCCAGTTGGTCTTGGAGCAGTAGAAGAAAAAACAAAAAATCTTGGAACTGTATCCCATACCAAACTTTAAAATTTGTTCTATAGCTACTTGTTAAAATGCACTTGGAAATTTATTGCCTTTTTGTATATATGTTATATTTCACAATTAAAAAAAAAATTTAGAAAAGCAATAGGGCTGGCCATGGTGGCTCAGTGGCAGAGTTCTTGCCTGCCATGTTGGAGACCTGAGTTCGATTCCTAGTGCCTGCCCATGTAAACAAAACAAAACAAATAAACAAACAAAAAAAGCAATAGCAGCATTATATTAGATAGGGCCGTGTATCACACATTACTGGGAAACTTACTTGCATTCCCTTATATGCAGACATAATAAATATTTTACTGTTATCATATTCTTTAATCAAGTCCTTCTGCCTCTAAAAAATATAATTTTTTTCCTCTGTGACCCTTTCTGCTAATCTGCATTTACTCTGACTCAGAGAGACCTAATAAAACATGGGATTTGATCTAACTGAAAATCCCATTATAGCGAATCAGATATGTTCTCAATTTCACTAAGCTATCTGCTTCATTACCATCCAATATGAGTAATTTTCACAGGTTAATTGTGCCTGTTCTCAGAAAAAAAGTTTAATTTTGTCTTTATTGACACTTAATTTTACTGAGCACTTTCCTATTCTCACATAATGGAAAGAAAGTAGCTGTTTACTCTTTTCTCTGCTATTTATCATAGTCTGTGGCTGACTTTTATCGTGTTAGTTGGTTTACAAAATGTTTTATTATATTTGAAGTCTACTCCAGCACGGAAAGACTTCCTTCTTCAATAATCTTCTTTTTTTTAACAATTTTTTAAAACAATTTGACAGCTGACTTGAGATTTTTAATTTTTTTCATTCATATGCAGCAGTTATAAAACTGTCTGGGTTGAAATTTTGTCTCTAATACTTGGGTAAACAACTCCATCACTCTGCTCCTTAATTTCTCCATCTGTAAAGATAATAATAGCACCTACCCTGCAGGATGATGACTTTGACTAAATTAGCTATTGCATATAAAACACTTAGCATACTGCCATTAATACAGTAAATTCTCAATGCATATTAGTTTTATTCATTTATTAGCATTTTATTTGGGCCCTTTTTCTTAAGGGTCCTACTTGACAGGAATATACAGTCGTTGCTGTTGTTGTTTTGTTTTGAGATGATTGCTCAGGAATATTTCTTTGCTTATGGCCAGTGGCAACTTTAACAAGAAATAGTATATGCAGAGTGGAAGGAATAAACAGTAAGAGTGCAATGGAATTGAATACTGAGAAGAAAAACCTGGGAGGATCCAGCCATCAATTGATTTACTTGTTTGGCCTGTGAAAAATGAAATGCTTGCTCAGGAAAGCAAAAATCAGAGGTTAGGATCACAAATTCTGGAACCAGACTGTCTAGGCTTTACCACTCACTGTCTGTACCTATTTAACTCTGAGCAAAACACTGAATCTTTCTATTCCTCAGTTTCCTGATCTTTAAAATGGGTATAATGATAGTTTGAATCTCATAGGATTATTTTGGGGATTAAATGGATGAATATATATGTATTCTTCTTATAATATTTGACACACAGTAAATGTTATATAAATGTTGCTCTTTTATTATTATTATTATTACTAACTTCATCTTTATTATTACATTTTTCCTTTAGCTATCTATCCATTCTATTACGATAGCAATGAAACAAACTCAGGTGATTTTTTTTCCTGTTTGTCTTTTGTTTTCCTGTTCTAGGGAGAATGAGTTTGAAAACAAATTTTAAAATTAGGAAACTCACAAAAGGGTCTGTGTGTAACCTGGAAATCTTTAATGCTATCTTTAATATGTCAAGGAGGATTTTTCTCTCTTTTACTTGCAGGACAATGTCTGAACAATCAATCTCTTTCTCAAGAAATAAGCATTAATAAGGGAAGAAATGAGAGAGGCAATAAGTATATCATATATTCTCTGCAGTCAATTTATGATTTAGAAGAAAAGCTAAGGTATATAGAGCAACCATTTTATCTATATTTGATTTTTTATTCAAAGGGGTTTGCATTGGGGACGGATAAGATTAACTCTTAGGAAATCCATGAGCATAATTCCTTCAACAAGGTGCTCAGGCCATATAAGTGTTTGTGACACTAAAATGCCAAACACACATAGGTAATTACAGAAGTACTCATTATCATCTTGAGAAAACAACTGACTATGAAAATGCAAGGAAGGTGTTCGATAAAATTAAACTTGCTGGAGTAGATTGCTTTGCATGTCTTTGGGTAGAATTCAAGTAGTCTACATTTTGAAGACCAAATTCACTATCTTAAATAGTAATTATTATTATTTTGCATAACTAATAGCAACAAAAAGTATGCCTATTTTTAAAAATATGGTCAAAATCTTCCTTCAGTTTGACAAGACACAATTTTCATTTATGAATAGGCAAGGACTTTCAAAATATTTGTACTTCTTCAAAGCAATAGAAATTCTAAGCAAATAATAATTTCTTGTAAACATTTATTTTTAATTATCAGCAGGTCTGTATTTTTCATGCTAAGTGAATAAATGGTTGCATTTACCCATATACTTCAGATTTAAAAATGCATTTTTTTCATGAACTCTATGCATAATTAAGACCAAATATTTAATTATTGAAATATTCACATCAGTTTTCCTTTATAAACATTGTTCAAGTAATTTAAGAATAACTTTCATAAATGGACATAATGCATGAATAACACATTAAAAAGCAAACAAGCAAATAAAAACACATCACATCCAAAGCTAGACTTGGTAATGAGTTGCATGGTTCACTTAAGTGAAATATTCTTGAAGTTAACAGTGCTATTTCCTACAAGTGATACCTATCAAACAGGGATGATTAATAGATGATAATATTCACTAAATAAAAATAGAATAGTGATGCAGATGTAAAATGAATAAAAGAGAAACATTAAAAAATATACTTAATGAAAAATATTTCTAAAACAAAAACATCATGATAGGTCTGATTTTTAGATATACATTCATGAAATAGATGGGGACTAAAGTCTTCATATATTTTAAATTAAATCCCCTAGTTATAAATGGGTTCAACCTTAAAAAAGAAAAAAAAATGAGCATATAGGAGGTGGTCTTAAGTTCCATTAAGATTCATATACTAGAATTCCATATAATGATTTATAAGTATTGATGCTTTACAACAGATTAACACAATAAGAAATAAATTGGAAATTACATTTCACAATTGCCATTATAAAAGCACAGTGCCAAAGAAAAAAACTAACAAAGAATACCACCCACAAAAGCCCCACTGTGCCTCCATTTTTCCAGTTTATCCTAATTTACTTATCCTTACCTTAGCATGGACATTATTTTTCAGAGTTGGATGAAGTATGACTGAAGTGCATGCCTGAACAGAGTATGGTCACAAGCCTTAAAGAACAAGATAAGCAACATGCATGCAGTTGCTTAAGGCCAGGGATGCCTCATTTCATCTCAGAGACAGCACTCAGAAACTCTTGCCTCATAGTCTTCTGGTTCAATTAATGTTAACTTTATTTACATGTTTTCGTATGGCCCGAGGCATCACAGCTCATCTATATCTGACATGAGTGAACAAAGTTGATTTCATTAATAGTACAGCAGTAGTTTTGCCTGATGACTTTTCTTCCACACGGGTTTCCTCACAGGCCATATATGAGTTTTCTATCTTCTCTGTCCCCAGTGACCAGCTGAGGCTGAGGTTCTCTTCCTTGTTTTCATTCCAGCTACCTTCTCAGTTATTAGGTCAAGGAGGGTGTACACACAGCCACTCTCAATCAGGACAGACTACCTCCTTTGTACTCAAAGGAATATATAGAGTGCATATAAGGGTCTCATTTTCCAAATGAAGCATAATATATTAAAACACCATGGTTACCTATTACTATCAAGAGCACATTGTCAGTTTTAATCCTGGAGGCTACAGATCTTCTCTCTATTGCTTTCAGATATTTCATCTTTGATGCAGTGAAGAATGAAAGTGAGAATACAGTCAGTGCCATGGCAGGCATCACAGTTACCAGCAAAGTAATCTAAAGCAATGATTAAAAAGAAAACTGTCAAGTGCTGCTAAGAACTAAGATTTTGCCCTAATATCAAGGTGAGGAGTCAGCCTGTTACCATTTCATGGATTCTGGCAGAAGACACAAGACTCTGGGTGAGACATAAAGGACTTAATTACTTACTCATGGTTCAACAAGCAGCATGAACAGTAGATCTGTGTCAGTTCCCTTTGTCCCCCAGACCCAAAGGGAATAATCAGGACAGACCCATATAGACACTGCTACCCACAGTGGGTTGTATTACAGGAGAAGAATTCTGAGTTTAGAAAATACAAACATTTTAAAATGAGCAGCAAGCAGATCTGTTCTTTGCCCAGGAGAGAGACAGTATTTCTGTCTTCCAAGGCTGGTTTCTATGCAAATGTCCTAGTAAAGATAGTTTGGACAAAAGTCAATAAATACCTCATTTTAAGACACACAGGAATGTGAGTTACCTGTGGAGAATTGTGTCCCAACAAAAGGTTCCAAAGACACCTCGTTTAGTCTCATCTAATAAATGCAGATTAATACAGCAAACAAGTTGGTGTGCTAATATGATCACAATTGATACACATTTCTGGACTCAGGCTATTGTTCTTAGGAGAATTTTCTATGGATTTATACCGCTGAATTTTACCACACCTTAAAGCACACTGCCTGTGATCTGGGAATGATTTTGTTAAATACCTCTGGGAAGGGAGAGGACGATCTTCCACTTTCTTCTTTCCAAATGAAACACTGAAAGGTATGTACTATGGAGGGCAGAGGAGCTTCCCAGTTAAGAAAGTCCCTACAGACATGCAATGGGTATATTGTTCATTTTATTTCTCTTCAAATTTTCAGAGAATAACATTCCTCACTGTGAATCGGGAGGCAGAATGTCATTCCCATTAAATCTCCCTTTCCTACCCAATTCTGCCTACATATCAAGAGAATAGAGCTAAAAATTTTTTGATTTCTTGAATGCAAAATATCACCAATACTATTCTTAGTTATTGCTCTTAGTCCCATGAAATAGGTTTTAATTTGTAAAAATAAAATAGTTTGGAATCTATTGAATTAGCACTAAATTACTCAATCTCTTTCATATAAATTGAAAAACTATATAATTACTAGTCACTTAAGCAATTTAATTTCATAGAAAATGACATTTTTATTAGCTATGTTTTCTCATATGTTTCATAGTTTTACACTTGGTTATAAACATTCAAACACTTGTGTCACATCAATTGATGGTTTTCTCTGAACTTATAAAAGAAAATAAGATAGCACATACTTTGCTTAAGCATCATATTTAGTGAAGGATTCTGAACATAAAATTCCAAGTAGAATTTAGAAGTCAGTGACTATAAATCTTCATTATATTTATATTTACCATGACAGAGAACAAATGTGTCATCCCTATTGAACATTCTGGATTTTACCTGACCATCCTAAATTGTGAAAGCAAATTTATTTCAGATGCATAGAAATACCCAGAGAGTCAAAGGAAACAGAAAATGCATGTGTGGGTGACAAGTTAATGTGGTGAAAGAAGTCAAGTCTTTGATAGAACCTGATCTTACAAAACCCTTTCACAGATGTCTAAAGACAACACATATAGTCTAATCCTTCCTGGTCCCTAAGTAGTATTTCAAAACTGAAGTAGTGAGTCAGGGGAAATGTAATAATAGAACCAGACAGGAATCTACTTATAAAGTCAGTATTTTAGGGGTGGGGGGCAATGGAAGCATTGCTGCTTGTTACAGTGTTGGCCACTTGTTCAAAAGGTGCTAATCACTGCGTGCCTCTGTGACTATTATAAATATATATATTTATTTTTTTGCATGGGCAGGCACTGGGAATAGAACCCTGGTCTCTGGCATGGCAGGCGAGAACTCTGCCACTGAGAACCCTACCATACGTGGCCTGCCCAATATGCATATTTTTACTTTACTATCTTTGCAAAATTTTTCCTGCTATTCCATCTCTTTTCCTGCATCTTTGCATTTTCTAAATCCTCCACTTCCTGTAAAGCCAAAAGAATATTCTGATACAGAAATCTTCTCTAGCTTCCACGTAAATTTAATCTGCCACTTAACTCCCTTAGTACTAAATCTGCATCTCATTCCTGATACTTTATATTTACTGCTTTGTTAAGTTTACTGAAGTGTGAGTCTGCTAGCTTTTCCATTTGTCTTTACAAGAGTATAATGTATGCTTGTAACCCCTAAAACAGACCAGCATTAAAGTCTTAATAAATATTTGTGAAGTGAAGAGATGAATGAAGAAATATAAGTTCTATAATTCTGGTTTAAGGAAATAATTCATAGGAAATTGGGGATGGTGTTCCCTGTATGGATACGTGAACCCCAAAATGCCAGTGAAAAATAACTCTCCTATTGTTTCAAAATTACTATCATTTCAGTGTTTTCACACAGTGTCAAATACCTAAAAAGAAAATTAAATCTTTAGCTTAATTCTGAGATCTTTACAAAGATACAGACATTTGGGACTATAGTAAACAATACCTATGATTTGAAATTTCACTTCTTTATCATAGTTACCACCTACAAATCAAATGAGTCTGAGAGAAAATCACACATATGAACCTACACAGATTTTCACAGGGAGTCACATCACTCAGTGAGACTAAAGATATATCACACCCCGCTGTTTGGTATATGCCATCTCTTCCCTCTGGGATCTCAAAAGCAAATTTGGAGAGATGTTTCATTTAAATAAATATACTAGATGATAAAAATACTACTGCTTGAAGAGTACTATGCAATGTAAAAAGTTGAGAAAAAAATTTTTTTTCCTTCCTTACCATGCTAATTTTAAATGTAGTAAAGAATTTGGAGTGCCAGTAATTTAAGGATAGGAAAATTAAATCCACTAAGAAAAATTCATATGATTCTACAATAGGGCAATGCCTTTTAATTCAGAGTAAGGAGGAAAAGCCCTGAGATTGCACTGATAGGAAATTCAATACTAGTGACATTCCCAGAATATTCTCAGATTGTTTAATATGAAGCAGATCTGTTTTTCCATAATTAGATGGCTTGTAGTTGAAAAAAAATATTTGATTTACATATTACATCTCTCTAGATCATAGATTTTTTAAAAAATAAACCTCCAGCATTTTTCTTGCCATCTTTTATCTCATCTGGACTACAATCCTTAGGGTTCCTGGCAAAAAGGTGAAACACCTACAGGGAAAGTTGTTTCTTCTTTATCTTTTAAAAATTCAAATTAATCCAAACTTCTCAGTTGTTCAAAGATATATTTATTGCAGAAATTACTTATTTTAGAAATAATGCTCTAGCACACTAGAATTACAGGACCAATGCTAAATGAAGGGTTTAAAGCAACTTGAAAAAAGGATTTCAATTTTGTTCTTCAAACATCCATTAATGTTAATGAATTATAGCCATAATTACTTACTCTTAAGATGTAGAAAACTTCAAGAGAACAGTGAGTACATAACAATAAGAGAAAGTCCGATAATCTACAAAATCTTAACCCAAGTCTATCAAAAGGTTGAGTTCCCAAAATAACAAAATGTGAAATCCAGAGGGTGATTAGCCTCTTCTGGGAAAGGTGGGACACACAGACTGTTTCACCTTTGGTGGCACATAAGAGGAAGAGGCAACAACCATAAAAGGACGCACATTTTTAAAAAAGCTAAATTTGTTTACACTTAAAACTAAAGAACTTGTAAGGCCAAGTGTGGGTTTAGAGCCCATGGGAAACTCTGACACAAAGGATTCCTTTCACTGGGTTCACAAGAATGCGGCAGAGCAGGAGACCTGGGAGAGACCCTCCCTGTTTCATAGACATAAAAACTCCAACCAATTCCTTGGAATCTTCTTTTAAATGAAGGAAAAGACACTGGGAAAGGGGCAAGAAACCCTCCGAGTATCAAAGCCAGACAAAGATCCATTCCTGTGAGGGAGGGGTAGAAATAGAAAATATCTGCCATGAGAAGAGTCATGGGAAACCCTCCCTATTCCCAGGGAAAAGAAAGCTGA
Source organism: Myrmecophaga tridactyla (assembly GCA_004026745.1). NCBI lineage: Eukaryota > Metazoa > Chordata > Mammalia > Pilosa > Myrmecophagidae > Myrmecophaga > Myrmecophaga tridactyla. Next base: position 70,044 of record PVIY010005015.1, read on the forward strand.
TGCTGCAGGCAAGGTATAAAACAAAGCCACAGGTCTCTGTGTGAGGGGTACAACACAGCCCCCCACCACCAGGTACCACCACAAGCTTGTTACCCTAACAAGCAACAATAGCTTATTGCTTGGAAAAGGGTAAGAGGCTTTATTGTCTCTTGTCTCAGACAAAGGTACTTGAAGGAAGTATAGAGGCAAAAGCTGTCTGCTCCTGGAGGAGGTGCAAGGCAGATGCTTGGACCAAAAATCCTTGGTTAATACAAAAGGTATATGCTTATGACCCCAGAGGGTGAGACACAGCATTATCTCCTGCCTAAGACCTTCCAAAGATACATAAGGCAGAGCTTGGCTGCCATGGAAGATGAAGCAGAAAAAGACCCATCTCAAAAGCTCATACACACAGACCTAAGACTGACACTGGACCAAGAGGATGGAGAACCACCCTTCCCTCCATCTTGAGTCCCCCCCCCCCCGCCCTTAGTAACAAGTCACAGAAGTCTACCACTAAGGGAGGGGCAAAAAGTGTGGAGAGACAGAAAGTAGATTAGAGGTTACCAGGGGATGGGGAAAGGGGGAGTATACATTTGGTAAATATAGAGAGTTTGTGAATAAATAAATTAATAATAATAGTAATTAAATAGTGTGGAGAGAGATATCTCAGTGGGGCTGCCATGCAGGGACAGCTGAAAGCAGGATGAGCAGGCATACTCCAGGCTCCACACTAAGCATAGAGTAGCACTGGCCCACCTCTAAATAAGTGCTTTGCCAAAGGTAAAGACAACAAATACAAAATACAAACCCAGCACAATTATCGAATAGACAGACTAAAGCCCCTACACAAATAAACTGACAGAAGAAATATGCTTATTTCCAGGCATAAATTTTACTTATCTGAATTTATAAAGTCTTTCTATATACAATATCTGACATTCACTAAAAAATAAGGAGTCACATTAAAAAAAGCAGAAAAAAAAAGGAACTAGAGATAAAGCAATCAACAGAATCCAGATGCTAAAATGACCTAAATGTAAGAACCTATAAATTATAACCACAACTAGTTATAATTATACACTTACTGGAATATCTAAAGTTAAAACAACTGACAATCCCAAGTGCTGGAGAGAATGTGGCACAAAGAAATTTTCATACTTTGTTGTTAGGAAAGCAAAATTGTCCAGTCATTTGTGAAAACAAATGTTCTGTACACAAATGTTTATAAGAGCTATGTTCATAATTGTCAATCTCAAAACAACCTAAATGTCCATCAATTGGTGAATAAATAAAACAACATGTGATGTATCCATACAATGTAATACAACCCAACACTTAAAAGGAATTCAACTGATAAATTCGACAGCATGGAAGAATCTCAAAAGCATAATGCTAAGTGAAGGAAGTCAAACTGACAAGTTTGCACATTATATGATTCAGTTTATGTGACATTTCAGAAAAAAGCAAAACAGTAAGAAGAGATATCAGAACAGAAATTAGATCAATAGTTAGGGACACGAGGGAGCTTATGTAGTGACGGAAATGTTTTAAATCTTGATTGTTGTGGTGGTTACTCAACTGAAAACATTTATCAAAACTCCCTGAACTCTGTGCTGAATTTACTGTACATAAATTATACTGTAATAAACCTGATTTAAAAAAAATACAATAAAAAACCAGCTAGCTTTTATCAGAAAAAAATAAACACAGGCCTTCAGAGTAAAATTTGCAGCCAGTTTTTAGATCAAACAAAAAACTATCATTCAATTCATCAATTTAAATTAGGAAAAAAAAAAGAAATCAATTACTTAGTGATTGTAATTTGTGGCAAATGACTAATCTGATTGACATTTAAGTCAAAGGATTTTGATGGACTCTAGATATGGTTACAAGTCTTTGGCAAAGGTAGTTGTCGAATCTGTGATGGAATGTGTTTGGAATGCATATACTCTTGGCTAGGAACTCTAGCTTCTTTGTCCTATAACCCAACTTGTTTATTTCACAGTCATGACTGTGATACCCAGAAGTTACATGATATCTCTGGGACATAAAGGTAAAATAGTAAATTTGGGAAATTAATCAGTAGAAACAGTTCCATAACTTGTCATAATGCACAGTGAATAAGCAATCTTTTCATCCAACTTGAGAGCGGGTGCTAGTCTGGGACTGGAGATAATTTTAATTTTTATATATACCCATGATATGTTTTGTGATTCCTGAAAACTTAGACATAAAATTAACTTCAATAATCTTAATCCCTGACCAGAAATTTAATGTTTAAAAAATATGTCACATCTGGTTTTCCTTACACTTACAAATATAAATAATTAAGGTGGCATCTGAGTTACCTTTGGAGAAAAGAAGAGAGGGTAGAAGGATTCTCTTTCACCTTATGCCTAGTAATGTATTTACATGGAAGCTCCTGAGGGCTTTTGTGTGTGTGTGCTTTTATGTCATTTTTTAAAACAATTCTCTTATTTGAAAAGCCTCAGGATCTAAGCCTAAGGAAATCTTTATTTAAACATGTTTAAAATAAAAATTAAAAATCTAGGAATATTTAAAATTAAATAATAAAAAGAGTAGAATAAAGGTGAGAGGAAATTCTCTTTGTTGCAAACTTTAGGTGAAATGAATTTTTAAAAATTGTTCTATTGTTGTTTTTATTATTCCTATAACTTCTTTCCAGGTGTCATTTGGATCATTGGCTGAGGACTATCAGGACACTCTTCAACTTGGTTGAACATCACTTTAGAATTAGGAACAATAGTAACTCACTGTGACATTTGTTATGGGATGTTAAAATTAATGTTTTGAGTAGGGACCAACAAGATGGAAAAGAAAAAAAGGACACCAAAGTGAGTGCAAAAAAAAAAAAAAAACAAAAAAAAAACCCTCATATTTAAAAATGCAGACAGCAGCTAGTAAATAGCCAAGAACAGTACTGAACACCTGCTGAGGGAACATCAGTGACTAGACACACAGTGTATACCTGTCTAGACCAGGTGAAATGGCTGAGATCCCACACAGAAATTTAAGTCCTGTGGCTGGCGTCCCTCCCCCATGGACATGACAGGCTGGTTCTCAGGGGGGTTCTCAGAGGGCAAAGGAAACAGACTTTACTAGCAGCAAGAGCTTAGCTCAACCAAACTCCAGCTGTGGAATTAATTAACACATTCTGATGACTGAACATAGGCCCCCAGTACTGATGAACCTGGAATAAGCACTAAAGGTAATAGGAATTTTTCCCCTGCAGAGAGGGAGATGGGCTGATGGGAAAAAGAAAAAGAGACTTTTAGAATTGGACAGACCAAAATATGGAAAAAGGGCTGGACCAAGAAAAGGGGGCACATAGAACCTGGAGATACATAGAGCCAGTTACCAACTCAAGCTCTTAATTGAAAAACACAAAGAATGGGGGTCTGGCTCTGAAAAGGCTTTCTTTGCTTTTTTTTTTTTTTTGCGCCTTAAACAGCTCATTAGATAGAACTGTAAGCACTCTTAGGGTCCAGCAATGCCCTAGGCAAGGGTCGAATTAAGCTTGCCTGCGAGACAAAATAACTTGTCTGGTGAAAGGGGTTAATTTCCTAAAGGGTGTATCTTACCCAAGAGAAGGGTATCTGGGGCCAGCTCAAGTGGAATCTATCCTTCAAGGAATTCAGACTCTGGGGGCTGGAAAACAAGCAGTCAAAATCATCCTACTATCTTACCTCTTCCTCAACCACACCCCTGGCAGGGAGAGTCTGCTGAAATTAAATGCAGACTCATTAAGCTGATGGGAAGTGGTGGGCAGACAAGCGCCACATGCTGGACAGGATAAATAAAGCACAAGAATCTAGAGGCTTCATAGGAATGTCTGACAACTTACTGGGTCTCACCCTCAGGGTAAACTGATGCTGGCTACTCTTTCCTCCTGAGATGTGGCCCTGTCTGATCTTGGTAAATCTGACTGCAGTCTATAATATCTGAGGAGACCCTCCTCAAAACAAACAAACAAACAAACAAACTCCATAAAGGCAACGCAAGAAATGGAAAAACAAGAACTGAAAAATTCTGATCAAACAGAAGCTATGCTAGAGATCTAGAATAAGTTGAACTAAATGTCAAAGAACAGTTTCAGCACAAAGCCATCCAGCCATAAAACCCTAAGTAAAAGAATGAAAACAACCTCCAGAATGAACTAATTAAGGAATTCAAATGTCTAGATACCAGAAAAAAAAATAACAAGTCATAATAGGAAAATTGAAGATATGTCCCAGTGAAAGGAACAAACCAACACTACAAATGATATACAGAAGTTGAAGCAACTACTTCAGGATGTTCAATCAGACATGGAGAATCATATCAATAATCAAATCAAGGAGATGAGGGAGAATATAAAGAAGACATTGGGTGAACAAAAAAAGAGAAACTTGAAATTTGAAAAAACAAATCACAGAACTTACAGAAATAAAAGGCACAATAGAAGAGATGAAAAAACAATGGAAACCTACAACAATAAGTTTGAAGAGGCAAGAGAAAGGATTAGTGAGCTAGAGGACTTGATATCTGAAATCTTACACACAAAAGAAAATATAGGAAAAAGAATGAAAAAATATGAGCAGGATCTCAGAGAACTGAATAAAAATATGAAGCATATGAATATACATATTGTGGGTGCCCCAGAAGGAGAAGAGAAGAGAAAAGGAGGAGAAAGACTAATGGAGGAAATAATTATGGTAAATTTCCCATTTCTCATGAAAGATATAAAATTACAGATCCAAGAAGGGCAGCATAGTTCAAACAGAATAGATCCAAATAGACAAACTCCAAGACACTAATCAGATTGTCAAATGTCAAAGACAAAGAGAGAGCTTTGAAAGCAGCAAGAGAAAAGCAATCCATCACATACAATTAGACTAAGTGTGGATTTCTCAGCAGAGACCATGGAGGTGAGAAGGCAGCGTATGATATATTTAAGATTCTAAAAGAGAAAAACTGCCAACATAGAACTCTATACCCAGAAAAATTGTCATTCAAAAATGAGGTGGGGGGGAATTAAATATCTTCAGACAAACAATCCCTGAGAGAATTTGTGACTAAAAGACTAGTTATGCTAGAAATACTAAAGGGAGCACTACAAACAGATAGGAAAAAGCAGGAGAGAGAGGTCTGCAGAAGAGTGGAGAAATGAGGATTATCAGTACAGGTAAAAAGACAAAAAAAAAACAGATGTGAAATATAAATTCCAAAAGACAAAGTGGTAGAAGAAAGTATTGCCTTTACAGTAATAACATTAAATGTTAATGGATGAAGCTCCCCAATCAAAAGACATAGACTGGCAGAGTGGATTAAAAAACAGGACCCATCTATATGCTGCCTACAGGGGACTAATTTTAGATCCCAGGACAAAAATAGGTTGAAAGTGAAAAGTTGGGAAAAGATATTTCATGCAAACAACAAGCAGAAAGGAGCACGAATAGCTATACTAATATCTGACAAATTAGACTTCAAATGTAAAACAATCAAAAGAGACAAAGAAGGACACAATAATTTAATAAAAGGAAAAATTCAACAAGACAAAACAATCATAAATATGTATGCATTGAACCAGAGTGCCACAAAATACATGAGGCAAACACTACAACACTGAAATTAGAAGTAGACATTTCTGTCATAATAGTTGGAGATTTCAAGTCCCCGCTTTAATCAATGGATAGGACATCTACACAGAGGATCAATCAGGAAGCAGGAATTATGGATAATGTGATAAATGAACTAGACTTAACAGACATTTACAGAACATTACTCCCTAAACAACAGGATACACATTTTTCTCAAGTGTTCATGGTTCATTCTCAAGAATAGACAAAGTGCTGGGCCACAAAGAAAGTATCAATAAATTTTAAAAGATTGAAATCTTGCAAAACGCTCAAGTTGGACATCAATAACAGGCAGAAGACCAGAGAATTTACAGATTATGGAGACTAAATAACACACTTTTAAACAACCAGTGGTCAAGGAAGAAAATACAAGAGAAATCAGTAAATATCTCAAGGCAAATGAAAACAAAAATACAGCATATCAAAATTTATGGGACATAGCAAAGGCCATGCTGAGAGAGAAATTTATTGCCTTAAATGCCTACATTAAAAAAGAAGAAAGAGCAAAAATCAAGGAATTAACAGTTCACTTGGAAGAACTAGAGAGAAAGAATAGCAAACCAACCCACAAGCAAACAAAAGGAAAGAAAACATGAAAATCAAAGCAGAAATAAATGAAATTGAGAATATGAAAACAATATAGAAAAATTAACAAAACCAGAAGTTGGTTATTTGAGAAAAATCAATAAAATCAAATGGATCCTTAGCTAGGTTGACAGAAAGAGAGAGAGAGAATGTAAATAAAATCAGAAATGGAAGAGGAGATATAACCAACCACCCTACAGAAATAAAGGAGGTAATGAAAGGATATGATAAGCAACTATATGCTAATAAACCAGAAAACATAGATGAAATAGACGATTTCCTAGAAAGGCATGAACAACCAATATTAACTCTAGAAGAAATAGACAACCTCAACAGACCAATCACAAGCAAAGAGATTGAATCAGTAATCAAGAAGCTCCCAAAAAAGAAAAGTTCAGGACCAGATGGTTTCACATATGAATTCTACCAAGCATTCAAGAAAGAATTAGTACTGTTCCTGCTCAAACTCTTAAAAAAAATTCAAGAGACAGGAAAGATAACCAACTCATTCTACGAAGGCAACATCACCCTAATACTAAAGCCAGATAAAGACACTACAAGAAAAGAGAATTAAGACCAATCCCTTTAATCAATATAGACACAGAAATCCTCAATCAAATACTTGCAAATTGAATCCATCAGCACATTAAAAGAATTATATACCAAGTGAGATTTATTCCAGGTATGCAAGTCTGTTTCAATATAAGAAAATAAATTAATGTAATACACCATAATAACCAATCAAAGCAGGAAAAGCACATGGTCATCTTGATTGATGTAGAAAAGGGAATTGACAAAATTCAACATCCTTTCTTGATGAAAATACTTCATAGGATAGTAATGGAAGGGAACTTCCTCAAAATAATAAAGGGAATCTATGAAAACCCATAGCTAACATCATCCTCAATGGGGAAAGACTAAAAGTTTTCCCTCTAAGATCAAGATCAAGAACAAGACAAGGACACCCACTGTCACCATTGTTATTCAACAATGGTGAATAACACAATGGTTGAATAACAATCATCATTGTGCTGGAAGTTCTAGCAATTAGACAAGAAAAAAAAAAAAAAAAAAAAAAAAAAAAAAAAAAAAAAAAAAAAAAAAAAAAAAAAAAAAAAAAAAAAAAAAAAAAAAAAAAAAAAAAAAAAAAAGAAAGGCAGCCAGATCAGAAAGTAAGAAGTAAAACTCACTGTACGCAGATGACATGATACTATATGTAAAAAATTCTAAAACAAACTACAGCAAAGCTACAAGAGCTAATAAATGAGTACAGCAAAGTACAGGGCATAAGATCAATGCCAAAAAATGAATAGTGTGTCTATACACCAGTGATGAGCGATCTGAGGAGGAAATTAAAAAAAAAAAATTCCATTTACAAAATAGTAACCAAAAGAATAAAATGTTTAGGAATAAATTTAACTAAGGATATAAAAGACATATACACAGAAAGTTACAAGAAATTGCTAAAAGAAAACATGGGAGACCTAAATAAATGTAAGGGTATACCATGCTCATGGATTGGAAGACTAAATATAGCTGTCAATTCTACCCAAATTAATTTATAGATTCAATGCAATATCAATTAAAATACCAACAACTTACTTTGCAGAAGTAAAAAAAAAACAATGACCAAATTTATTTGGAAGGGCAGGGTGACCTGATTAGCTAAAGATATCTTGAGAAAGAAAAATGAAGTGAGAGGTCTCACACTACCTAATTTTAAAGCATATTATGAAGCTACAGTGGTCAAAACAACACTGGCATAAAGACAGATATTCTGATCAATGAAATTGAATTGAGTATTCAGAAATCAGCCAGCTCATTAATGGACATTTGATATTTGATAAAGTGATTGAGCCAAACCAACTGGGACAGAGAAGCATCTTCAATAAATGGTATTCAGAGAACTGTATATCCATATGCAAAAGAATGAAAGAGATCCACATCTCACAGACTTTTTAAAAATTAACTCAAAATGCTCCTCAAAAACTTAGACATTAGAACTAAGACCATAAAATTTTAAGAGGAAAATGTAGGGAAATATCTTATAAGTCTTGTAATAGGAGGTGGTTTCCTAGACCTTACACCCAAAGCATAAGCACTGAAAAAAGAAATATATATATGGGATCTCCTTAAAATTAAATACTTACGCATATCAAAGTGCTTTGTCAGGAAAGTAAGTTAGCCTACATAACTGGAGACAATATTTGGAGAACACATATCATATAAGAGTTTAGTATCCAGAATATACAAAGAGATTCTTCAACTCAACAACAAACACACAAACAACCCAATTTTAAAATGGGCAAAAGACATGAACAGACACTTCTCAGAAGAAGAAATACACATGGCTAAAAGGCACATTTCTTGGGAAATGCAAATCAAAACCAGTGAGATATCATCTGACACACAATAGAATGGCCATTATAAAAAACAAAAAACAGAAAATAACAAGAGCTGGAGAAGATGTGAAGAAAGAGGCACACTTATCCACTGATTATGGGAATGTAAAATGGTACAACCACTCTGGAAGGCAGTTTGTCAGTTCCTCAGGAAGCTAAGTAAAGAATTTGTCACATGATCCAGCAATCCCATAACTGGGTATATATTCAGAGGAACTGAAGGAAAGGACACAAATAGACATTTGCACACAAATGTTTATAGCAGTATTGTTTATGATTGTCAAGAGATGGAAACAGCCCACATGTTCATAAATGGACGAGTGGCTAAACAAGCTTTGATATAGACATATGATGGAATATCATGCAGTTGTAATGAAGAATGTAACAACATGGATGAACCTTGAAGACATTATGCTGAGTGAAATTAGCCAAAAACAAAAGGACAAATACTGTATGGTCTCCCTTATATGAACTAACGTAATGAATGAACTTTGAAAATTGAAGTTAAGAGCACAGATTATCAGGAGATAGAAACAGGGTAGAGATTGTGCATTTGGTGCTAAAGATATACAGATTGTGCAACAGGACTGATTATAAAAATTCAGAAGTGGATAGCACAATACTACCTGATTGCAGCACAATAATATAAGTACACTGAATGAAGCTGAATGTGAGTATGATTGAAGGAGAAGGGCTGGAGGCATGTATGAAAACAGAAGGAAATAAAGAGGATAAAGATGAGACAGTATAACTTAGGAATGCCTACAGTGGACAATGATGGTGACTAAATGTACAAATGAAAACTTTTGCATGAGATTGTAAGGTGTTGAAAATGGATGGTATACATGAAAAAGTACAATCAATGCAAGCTAGAGTCTACAATCAACAGTAATATTGTAATGTTTCCACTGAATGTAACAAAGGCATTATGCCAAAACTACATGTCAACAGGTAGGGGGCATGGGGGATAGGTGTGGATTCTTTGTTGAAGAAAAGGATATGTCTTCATATCAATTATGGTGGCAAGGGTATGTCTATTTACTTAGGTTGGATTATATGATGTGCGAATAAAACTGTTTAAAAATGAACAGAGAGAAACGAGTGCTAGCGAAAATGCAGAAAGGATTTGTACCTATTCACTGTTGAGAGGAAAACTAAGAGGTGCAGACTCTTGGAGGGCAGTGTGGTGGTTCCACAGGAGGCTAGGAATGGGTTTGCCATATGAGCCCGAAACCCCATTGCTTAGTATATACCTGGAGAAAATGAGTGTGGGGACCCAAATGAACACTTGCATGCTGGTGTTTATGGCAGCTGTGTTCATGATTCACAATGGATGGAGGTAGCCTAAAGGTACAACAACTGAGGAATAGAAGGGGGAACTATGGTGTATACACAAAACAGACTACTGAGTGGCTGCAAGAAGGAATCAAGTTGTGAGGCATGAACTAGGTTATGAATCTTAACGACTGTATATTGAATGATATGTCAAGATCAAAAAGACAAATATTATCCTGTCTCAATCATATGGACTAACTATAATATAAGAACTAAGTGAACTGAAGTTGAGAGCATGGGTTTTAGGTTGGGGCCTATTGTAAAAGGTCCTAGATTGTAAGCTCTTACAGCAGTCACATATATTCAGGAGTTGTAACTACAATTTCTAAATTCTGAGATACTGAGCCGTTTATATATAATCTGATCATTCCCAGAAACTTCGGGTGTTTATGTGACACCTTCACCCAGGGGTGAAAATCTCCCTGACAATGGGGAACAGAAATCCCAGGATGAGCCAGGACTCAGCATCAAGGGATTGACCAAAAGGGGGAAGGGAGAAATTTAGCAAAAAGTTTCAGTGGCTGAGAGATTTAAACAGAATTGAAGAGTTATCCAGGAGGTTATTCTTATGCATTATACAGACATCCCTTTTTAGTTTATGGTGTATTGGAGTGGCTAGAGGGAAGTATTTGAAACTGTTGAGCTGTGTTCCAATAGCCTTGATTCTTGAAGACCATTGTATAACTATATAGCTTTTACAATGTGTCTGTGTGATTGTGAAAACTTTATATCTGATGCTCCTTTTATCCAGAATATGGACAGATGAGTAAAAAAAATATGGATACAAAATAAATAAATAATGGGGGGGATAAGGGGTAAAAAAAAAATTGGGTAGATTGAAATACTAGTGGTCAATGAAAGGGAAGGGTAAGTGGTATGGGATTTATGAGGTTTTTTCTTTTTTCTTTTTTCTTCTCTTTCTGGAGTGATGCAAATGTTCTAAAAATGACCATGGTGATTAATACACAACTATATGATGATACTGTGAGCCACTGATTGTACACCATGTATGGACTGTGTGTGTAGAGATTTGTTAATAAAAATATTTTTTTAAGAATGCAGCTGGGCCAGAATTGTTTCCACCACTCTTGGGTTGCAATCAGATCAATGTCATAAAGGGAACAGAATGTGAAGAGTGGAGGTTTTTAAGAGATTTCTTTTGAGAGAGCTGTTCTGGTCCTTAAGTCCCTAGTTCTTGCCCTCAACCTCCCAAGGTATTAAGGAAAAGAGGATAGAAAAGCACATCTCATCTCAACTCTAGTGATAAGTCTTCTATTGTACCTCTCAGAAAGCTTTGGACTGAGTTAACTGAAGTTGGTTTTCCAATTTCAGAGAACTCATCCCTGAGGAAGTCTCACACCTGGTTTATTCCTGAGAAAGCCAAACTGGGTTCTGACAATTGAATCATGGTGGCTGATTTGCACTCTATCTGCATTTCCAGTGTTTACTGGGGCAAAAGGTACATGAAAGAGCTTGTGAACCAAATGAGGACTACACAGGAGAAATGCAGGCATAGGGATGCCTTGGGTCCAGTGCAATAAGATTATGCAGATGGACATAGGGACCAAAACAATAAAAAGTTGGCTGTAAACAGGTTATGCAGAGATAAAAGTTCACAGGTATAGAGTTTCATGAACTTTGGCCAGGAGAACTGCAATTGGAGAGATCCAACCAAAAACCTTAAAAAATCACTTCCTCTCCCTCTCAATACTCACCCCCAAACACACGCACATCATCATCTACACATCCACACCCCTCGAGACAATTTTAAAGTTCTGCCAGGCCCATAAATGCTGAAAAATGGAAGGGGATCAGAAACTGACTTGAAGGCTATGATGTAAAGATGTTTACATCCTTTTCCAGATGTAAAAACAATAGAGTTGGGGAGAGTGGAAGATTTGATGGTAAATTTAATTTAGAATTTATACATATATATATGTCTCTGTGTGTGCACGCGTGTGTATATGGTAGATTGAGCATTCTAATTACCAAATTGACTGTGTTTCTGATTTAAAGTGACTGACTGTTCTGTCTATTGCCTAGTTGTAAAGATAAAGGGCTAGGAGCTCATAAAATTTTCATCTTTAGTAGGAAAGATTACTGAACAAACATTAAAGATGAATGGAAGGCAAAAATAAAGTAATGTGTTAGATCCGAGTTGCATTTTTTTCACCATACTGTTTATGGTCATTGTCACAGACAATGACTATTACATATCCTAAAAGTCCCTTCTAATGTCAAATTTCATGAGAACTTGCTCAGCTTGCCTTATGGATATCACCTGGCCCCACAGTTTGAACTAGCATTTCCTACTTCGTGACCCCAAAGTAAAGTTAGTCAAGACTAATTTATTAAATTTGTCTTTTTTTAATCATAATTTTCTATTAACCTTAAACAATAATATGATTATGGTTGATGTTCATGATAGTAATAGTCCTAGGTTAATGAAGAATTCCAAAATATTTCTGTATTGGCAAATAAAAATTACACAATAAGAAGAATAACTGAGTAATTGGGTTGAATGCATTTCTACTATTTTATTTCATGCTGAAAATTATTTAAAGTGTGCAACAAAGTTCTACTGGTTAGAATATTTACTACTGTAACAATTAAATACATATATATATATATATATATATATATATATATATATATATAATGTTTCCATGGTACTTTAGAGAGTGACAAGTATTTTCACATTCTCTCTTTTGATCATACCAGCAATCTAGCATTTATAGGGCCACAGACTTCTTTATATATCTTTCCAGAGCTATTCTGAGCTCATGTGAGTGTGTGCTGCATGTGTGTTTGTCCATGATTATGCATGAGTATGTATGTTTGTTGGGTGGAAATAAGTAAGAGGAAAGATTTCCTCTCCATATTTACTAAAAGCTTTTAGAAACCTAGTTTACCAGGGCTTCTACAACAAATACCACAGAGTGGGTTGGTTTAAACAACAACAATCTATTGCCTCAGTTTTTGAGACTAAAAGTCCAACATGGAGGTATCAGCAGGCCATGATTTTTCTGAAATCTGTAGTAGTTCTGATTGTGGCTCTGTCTCTGCCTCCCTCACATAGTAATCTCTTTCTGTTCCTTTCTCTGGGTTCTACCTCCATTTCCAATTTCCTTTGCTCATAAGGAATTCAGCCAGATGGGATTAAGGTCCCTCCTTATTCAGTGTCGCTATACCTTGACTGATAAAATTTTCAAAGCTCCTATTTACAAATGGATTCACAACCACATCCTGGCTCACCTTAACTAATAACCCATTCACGTATCCTATTCACTAATGAGTTCATACCAACGGGACCAGGATCAGGACTTGAATATGTCTTTCATAGAGGACACGACTTAATTCCCAATGTCCATCATGGCCAATTTCATTTTTGCATGACTTAGCATCTTTTAGAAACCTGATTTCAATCTTCTCATATCCACTGCAACTTTTCAGACAAAAAGAAATAAATTGATGTCTTAATTTATTTCTTGAAAGAAATAAATAAATGTCTTAATTTGCCAGGATGCAATGACAAATACCTCACTGTGCCAGTTTAAATCTCTTGTGGACCCAGAAAAGCCATGTCCTTTAACCCTCATTCAGTATTGCTGGGTGGGAGCTTTTTCATTGTTCCCATGGAGATGTAACCTACCCAGTTGTGGGTAGTAACTTTTGATTAGATGATTTCCATGGAGGTGTGTCTCCACCCATTCAAGGTGGGGTTGCTAACTGGAGCCCTTTAAGAGGGAACTATCTTGGAGAGAGCTACAGAGGCCACACAGCCAGAGACCTTTGGAGATGAAAAATGAAAACCCCCGGGAGAGCTTCATGAAACAAGAAACCTGGAGAGAAAGCTAGCAGATGTTGCGACATTCACCATGTGCCTTTCCAGTTGAGAGAGAAACTCTGAATGTCATTGGCCTTCTTGAACCAAGGTATCTTTCCCTGGATGCCTTAGATTGGACATATCTGTAGCCTTGCTTTAGTTGGGACATTTTCATGACCCTAGAACTGTGGATTTGCAACTTAATAAGTTCCCCCTTTTAAAAGCTGGTCTGTTTCTGCTATATCACATTCTGGCAGCTAGCAAACTAGAACACTCAGAAACTAGTTTGGGCTTAAACACTGGGAATTTATTGCCTCACAACTTCAGAGGCTAGAAGACTTGCTTCATCCCAGGTTCAGAAACAGCTGACTGGGGGCAATCCTTGGGTTCCTTGGCTTTCCTATTACATGCCAATGTCCTCTCATTTCTCTTTTGGGTTCCATTGATTTCCAGTTTCTGGCTTCTACCGTGGCTTTCTCCTACTAAGTCTGAATTTCTGCTTATAAAGGACTCTAGTAATCCAGATTAAACCCATCCTCATTGATTTGGGCCCCACATTAACTAAAACAACATCACCAAGAGATCATATTTCCAATGGGTTCACACTGATGGTAATGCAGGTGAAGGTTAAAAGCATGTCTATATTAGGGTCTGTAATTCAACATACTACATTGACCTAAAAGTTTTTTCTATTTCTCTCATGAATTTCATGAGACACATTTAAATTTATGAGAAATATCTTTTTTGCAAAGTAAATATGAAATACATGTTGTCATGCCTGAAATCTCAAATAAATTCTGAGAAAATATCCTATTGATAGCCAAAAAGAGTCAGTGCTTGTGAATAGTCTGTATCTTGGTTCTCAAGTGGGAAAATAATATCCATTAGATTCCCAAGAGTTGCAAACCCTGGCAAATCTCTTCTTAGCAGTTTTAATTAAGAAATGTCCCATGAATGACAAATGTATTCATTATTTCCTTTAATGGTCGGTCAGAATACTACTACATATCTAGAAGTCTTAGAGCTTGTCCTTATGAGAAATTTCAGAGTTGAAGAGAGAAAGATAAGATTGATATTCACCTGAATCCTAGTAGCAAAGAATAAAGGCTTATTGTAATTTTCAAACATTCTGCAAGTCATTATAGCTATTTATACTTTACAGGAATCTCCTAACATAATTCATTAGTGATATCTCAGCATGTTTGTTTCATCACCATAAAACTCTATCTTTATAAGATACTAGAAATCCCTATAAAATTCTGCAATGGTGAGTATCACAGAAACCTAAGGACAAAAGGTAATTTATAGGTCCAGGAAATCACAATCTTACTCTAAGGTAGGTGGTTCTAGTTTGCTCAAGCTACCAGAATGTAACACACCAGAGATGGACTGGCTTTTAATAAAGGGTTATTTATTTAGTTAAAAACTTATAGTTCTTCAGAGGAAAGGCAGCTAACATCCTCTGAGGTTCTCCCTTACACAGTAAGGCACAGGACAATCTCTGCTGGCCTTCTCTCCTGGCTTCTGGATTCCCACAGCTTTCCCTGGGGTGATTCCTTTCTACATCTCCAAAGGTCTGGGCTGAGCTGAAATGAGGTGAGCTGAGCTGCTCTGAGATGAGGTGTGCTGAGCTGCCAGGGCTGTGCTGCATTGAGCTCTCTCATTTAAGCATCCAGACAATTAAATTAAACATCACTCCTTGCAGGAGGCACTCCCCCCTAGCCAACAGAAGATGTAATCAGTGATAGATGAGTTTTACATGCCAATGGCTCATGTCCACAGCAACAGAACTAGGCACTTTCACCTGGCCAAGTTGACTCCTGAACCTAACTACCACAGTAGGTCTGTATTGTTTGTACACATACTACATCTGGTTATAAAGGCTGCTCTAGGGCTGTTTGGAGTAGAAACCTGGAACTGTCTTTGGAGTGCTGAAGTGGACTTGAGCTTGTGATCCTGTGTGGGTGTGTATGTGTATATGGGATTCATATATTAGAATGATGCTTTATCAAACTGATAGCCCAGGTACAATACCATACATTGTAACACAAAACTAGAGTAATTCTTGGATTCTAAAAATCTATGAAGAGAAAATGGAGATGTTGGGGATGGGAGGAGCATAAGGCCTGACCCTTCAGGTCATGGACAAGTAGTCAGAAAAGTATGCCACTACTCTTTGATAGCATTGGGCATGCTATGAACAGATTGTCTTTAAACATGGCATTTGGAGAATATGCTTGGAAGGGAGAAACTGCTTCCCCTTCTTCCTCACTAGAATTTGATTCACAATATCATGAAGAAAGCCTACCTTGGACCCTGTCCAAAGTTATCTGTTAGCCTTTAACTACATGGCATCTGTAGAAACTTTCAGTTAAAGGAAGACTCTGAGGTGTAGAATCATGGACACATACTCCAGATCTAATGAAGTAGAATCCACCATAAGAAATACGTAAGGTGAACATAGCAGAATGACTAAGAGCACAGGCTCTGTATTTGATTCCTGTGGCTGTTGCAACAATTTGCCACAAATGTGGTGGCTTAGAACAAGAGAAGTTTATTCTTTAACAGTTATGGAGACCAGAAGCATAAAATCAGTTTCACTGGACTAAAGTCAAAGAGTCGATAGGCTTCTTTGGTAGCTCTAGCAGAGGAGCTGTCTCCTCACCTTTTCTAGGTTCTGCAGGCTGCCTGCATTGCTGGGTAGTGATTCTGTCCTCACATCACTCTAACTTCTTGCTTCTGTCATCACATCTCCTACTTCTTTTGTCCTTATTGCCTCTGCCTTACAAAGACCCTTGGGTTTACATTTAGGGACTACCTGATAATCAAGAATAACCTGTCTTCTCAAGATCCTTAACACATTTTCAAGTCCCCTTTGACATATAAATTAAGAGTCAGAGGTTCTGGGGATTAAGATGTGAATATCATTTGGTGGTGGTGCTGATGGGGCATTTTTCAGTCTGCCAAAGGCTCTAAAATCAGGTCACATGGGCTTGCATTTCAGGACAGCTGAAAGATAATTCTCCTTGGTTCTCTCACATTTCTTCCACCTATATTGGGGGCAGATATTGATTGCCTTTGTTCCAGACTATATTTTCAAGGATTTCAATAAGGTCTTAAGCACATAGAGGTAGTATCGTTCTCTGCAACGAAGGGCAGGTTTGTTTATAGCTTTAGAAGTCAGAGACAGTTTCTCCCTCTGGCGCAATGAACAGGCATCTAACTGTTAGAACAAAAGCTCTGGGCTCCTTAATCTAAGGGTTTCTCATTTGTAACACACCCCACTGAACGTACAGGTGTCACATGATCCTCTTCTTGTAACCCTATGAAGATTGGGACACAGGAATCTGATATAAAATTAATGATGCTATGGCTAGTGCAATTGCTGTCAGTAATAAGCTATTCTTTGTCTTTGACTCAGAAATTTCATGTGTTTTTCCAGTATCCATGCCAGTGTAGCAGGCTAACTTTTTTTAACTTGCAAGTAAAATAAAATTTCAAAACATTCACAGTGCTTGAAATACTACATCAATTACAAAATAGTAATTAATTAATTAATATTAATGAAGTACCTAATCTTCCTGAGTCTCCATTTCCAATCTATAAAATGGGGTTAATAATAATAATAACAGAAGGGTATTGTTGAGTGGATTAAATGTGATAATGCTTATAGGAGAGCAATTCTGGTGTATACTAAACATTCACCAATGGTTAGCTATTATTTCTAATTTTTTTGTTAATTCTACTATCACAAAATAAGGCTGTATCATCTATTCAAAAGTAAGAAGACAACTCTGGAGGACAAAATGTTTTGTCAAACTTGCATTTAATTATAATATCAAGATCAACTTTTGTATTAATGGGAACACATTTTGTTTGAAATTATAAAGATCACAGATAGCAAAAACTGCAGTTATATTAATCTTACTTTGTATTATCTTAATATAGCATCTCCTGAAGTAGAAGAACCAGCTCTCAGTTCAACCATGCCATAGCAAAAGGAATGGTACTTGTTATCACCCTTTTCAATACATGTTTTCCCTATATATCTATTTTGACAAAGACTAATTAAAAAAAAAGCCTATATGTTATATAAAATGGTGACCTCAAGTTCCCAGTTTAATTAGGAGATATATTGAAACTAGCTTTTTTTCTGCTATTGCTGCAGGCATTAATAACTTTCAAACTCAGGAAAAACTCTTTGAGTGTTTACTTTCATATTTTAAAAATATGAAACAATATGAAAGATTATTTTAACATGCCTTCTATCTGGAGATAAATATACCAGTAGAATTAATTTGTCCAGTCTGAAAACAGGTACAGAAGTAATGGAATACATGCAATAATAAGTGGAATCGCAAATTATCTTTTTGCTTATTTTTCTGTTCACACTACAAAGATAAATGAATTTGGAGAAATTACCTATTATTATAAAAGCAAATTAAATCTTATAAAATAAGAATCTATCTTGTTTTCTTAGAGGCTATGGCAAGCATACCCGGAAAGAATGGCTAATTTAAATTCTCTGATCATTGAATCTAATTTTGCCTTCTATTGACATCTCCAGTCATTAACTTTCTATCTCATGGTCCTATTGTACTTTCTTTATAGCTCTTATAATTATCTTTTTCATTGACCTGTTTACTTGTTTATTGTCTCTCTCTCACTATTTGGATATAAGTTAAATATAAAATTTTGTCCTGTTAGTAGTGAATACCCATCCTTAGAACAGCACTTATCCCAGAGAAGACATCCCTGTATTTTTATTGACTGGACAAATAAATGAATTAAGTAATTAATTTAAAAAAAGTGTCCTGATTTTACAAAAAATTTGATAGTAATTCTAGAGAGGTTAAAAAATACAAAAATGTATATTTTCTCCTCATAGAGGTCTATTTTTAGTAAATCAACAATATGCCAATTTTACAGACATTTCCAATAATAATTGAGAGAAATGTCTCTTAATTGGGCAATTTTTCTTTCTTATTTAACTACTAATATTTTAATCCACAAAATTCTACAAACAATCCGGGCAGGTTAGACCATATTTAGGAGACTTTTAATAAATCTCTAGGAGGAAAAAAAAATAAAAAATAAAGGAAGATCTTTTTTAAAATGCTGTGCTTTTTGTTTTTCCTTTCCAGAAAAGGTCTGAGCTTATATTTAAAATGTTCACGATATTCTATTTTATTTAAAAACAAGAAAACTTCAAACTATACAAAATTATTGTAAGAAACAGAATTTCTACCAAGCTTACAAAACCATTTATTAAATTATGCATTGCTTCTCAGTCATCAGGTCAGATGGTAGACCCTCTAGCTAAATGAGAGAATGTACAGAGAACTCAACTTTTCCAATCCCGAGGATCACCAGTTGTCATTTGTCTAATGTAAGTTTCAGGCTTTGCATGTTCAACTTCTATCATAATATTTATTATTGTTTCTGGTAAGAAATGAAATAAACTAATAAAAGGAAATTAAGCTCTTTTTTTGCTATAGGAAGAGCAAGGTTAAATATATTTCAGGTGTGAAAATCTGCAAACTGTTTTCACGTCTTTCATACTGTTTGGCAGTCAGATGGTTTCTCTTGCTGTGGTGGAATGCAAAGACCCATCAATATCGCTGATAAGATATTGTCAACAAAATTAGGATTATTAACTGAAACAGTCACTGTGCAGACACTGACAGTTTAAAAAGAAATGAAAACAAGAACCCTCTATATTACATTTTAGTACCTCTTGAAAATGTCTGGGTCAAAGAGAGCAATCCAAATGCATCTATGCATTTGGATCTATGCATGTTCAAGACCGTTCTCATCCTAAAATTGTAAAGTTCTCATCATCTACCATCTCACTACAGAAAAATAAAAAAAGCAAGCAGACAGCCCCTGTCACTTCCAATTAAAAGCAAAAAATCTTAACCTTAATTATATATTCCATGGGAATGTTAAGTCATGGTACATTTATATTGCCTTAATCTATAAACTATAAAACAAGACAAAAATAATGATGTTACTCATTTCTATTACTTGATTTGCCACTCATGGAGACATTAAGTGTTTAATTTAAAATGAAGCTTAGTTGAAGATGGTGGAATAGTATAGGTCAAATTCACCCCTCCTCTAAGGAACAGCTAGAGGAGGATCGGGAAGGTGACTGAGACGGCGATTCCAGGATATAAGTGACCCAGGAGGGTCTTCTACACCACATAGGGAGGCCCTGGTTGCAAAAGCTGAGAAACTGAGAAGCAGAGAATCAGAGACTATTGGGCTGGTGTAAACAGCCTAATGTGGAAGCCTGGAGCCCTCAGGAGTGCACAGATAGGAAGATGGGGACTAGGAAGTAACAAAGCCATGTTCCTTGAATGTGCTACCCTCACCGGCTCAGCCCTGCGACCCATGACTCCCCCCACACCCCACACACCTGAATCCCATCACCTGCCCCCCCCATGCTCTGAGCACCCCTGCCCCACCAACCCCCCATGCTCATACCTGCCCCACACCCCCACCACAATGTGTGCATGCCTGCCCCAGCCCAACTGACAACTCCTGCAAAAGTGCAGTCTTGTGCCACACTTTCCAAGCCCTATCTCCCTATCCATGCACCCTGTAGGCTGCCATGAGTGCAAAAGGCAGTCGGCACTTAGCTCCATACCCAGGCTACATCTGTCCCCAGTCCACACAATTGCGCAACCCCACTATGCATCCCCTGAACTATGCGCACGTGTACATAAGTTTATGACCCTCTCAGATCTGCACATGTGCATGTCCCCCAGTCATGCTGCCCCAGCTCTGGGCAAGTGCTGACCTGCATAGCTGGACCATATCTGCTCCCAGCCCAGCAGGTGCAACGCTGACCCACTGCCCTGAGCCCTGCACATGAGCACAAAGGGCTCGATGCCCTAGACCAGTGCACACCAGGGCCCTGCTCCCCCAGACCCTTGCACCTGCACAGCCACATCCTCCCTGCCACTGGGTGCCCACACTCACAGACACCAGCACAGGATCCCCAACCTGGTGCCTATAGCTGTGCTGCAATGCATCTCTGCACTGTTGTGCCCCACCCCGCACCCTGCATTCTGCTCCACATCCATCCCACAAATACAAGGCTTTACTACTGAAGGAAATCAACTTTCAAAGTCAACCAATCAAGATTATTTACATGCCACAAAGACAGCAGAAGACCACTAAGCATATCATGATGCAGACAGATATAGCCCAGCATAAACAATGACATTAAAAACCAAAGGATACACAGATAATGGAACAACTAACCAAAGATGTACATATAACTCTACTGAATAAAATAAATGGGATAACTAATGACATAAAGGAGACCAAGTAGACACTAGAAAAGCATAAACAGAAACTTGAAAGAATAAATAGAAAAATAGCAAATATCAAAGATATTAAAGATTCTGTATACCAAATTAAAAGCATACTAGAGACACACAACAGCAGATTTGAAGAGGCAAATGAAAGAATAAGCAAACTATAGGACAGGGCAACTATTTTTGAACACTCAAAATAGCAAAGGACAAAAAAGATGGAAAAATTTGAACTGGATTTCACAGAAATGATGGATAAAACAAAGCACATAGATATAAGAATCATTGGTGTCTCAGAAGAAGAAGAGAAGAGTAAAGGGCTAGGAAGATTAGTTGAGGATATAATGGGGGAAAACTTCCCAATCCTTACAAAGGACATAAATATACAAGGCAAAGAAGCTCAATGAACTCCAAATAGAATAAATCCAAATAGGCCTCCCCCAAGATACATATTACTCTGTCTGCCAAATGTTGAAGAAAAGCAGAAAATCCTGAAAGCAGCAAGAAAAAAACAATCTGCTACATACCAGGGTAACCACATAAGACAAGTTCAGAATACTCAGCTGGCACTATGGAGGCAAGAAGGCAGTGGTATGATATATTTAAGGTTCAGAAAGAGAAAGATTTCCAGTCAAGAATTCTGTACCCAGCAAAATTGTCCTTCAAAACTGAGGGAAAGATTAACATTTTCGGAGACAAACAAATCCTGAAAAAAACTGTCAACAAGAGACTGGCCCTACAAGAAATACTAAAGGGAATTCTGCCAGCTGAAAAAAAAAAAAAAACAGGAGAGGGAGATCTGGTGGAGGACACAGAATTGAAGAGCATTAGTGAGGATAACTTAAAGTATAAAAAGAGAAAAAGAGGAAGAATATATAGATCTGGCAAATAAAACCTGAAAGATAAGATGGTAGATTCAAGAAATGCCTTTTCAGGAATAACTTTGAATGTTAATGGATTAATTTTACCAATTAATAGATACAGATTGGCAGTATGTATTAAGAAATATAGTCTAGATATATGCTGCTTACAAGAAACTCATCTTAGACACAAGGATACAAATAGATTGAAAGTGAAAGGATGGAAAAAGATGTTCCATGCAAGTTGTAATAAAAAAAAGGAGTAGTTAAAAAAACAAAAACAAAAAAGAGAAAAAATTTAAAAAAAGGAGTAGCTATACTAATAATGGAAAAAAATAGACTTTAAATGTAAAGACATCATAAGAGACAAAGAAGGACACCATATATATTAACGAAAAGGACAATTCACCAAGAAGAAATAACAATCATAAATGTTTATGATTTCAGTCAAGGAGCTCCAAAGTACATGAGACAGCCATTGGCAAAACTGAAGGGGGGAATAGATGTTTCAACAATAATAGTAGGAGACTTCAATACACCACTCTCCTCTATAGACAGAACAACCAGACAAAAAATCAACAAGGAAATAGAGAAGTTAAACAACTTGAGAAATGAATTAGACCTAACAGACATATATAGGTCATTATACCTCCAAACACCATATATGCATTCTACTCAAGTGTTCATGGAACGTTCTCCAGGATAAATCACATGCTGGGGCACAAAACAGGTCTTTATAAATTTTAAAACATTGAAATTATTCAAAGCACTTTTTCTGATCACAATGGAATGAAGCTGGATATCAATAACCACCAAAGAATGAGAACTTTCACAAATATATGGAGATTAAATAACACACTCTTAAACAACCAGTGGGCCAAAGAGGAAATTGCTAGAGAAATCAGTAGCCATCTGGAGATTAATGAAAATGAGAATACAACATTTCAGAATTTATGGGATGTAACAAAGGCTGTGCTGAGAGGAAAATTTATTACCCTTAATGCCTATATTAGAAAATAGAGAAGAGCAAAAATTAAGGACTTAACTGCTCACCTGGAGGAACTTGAGAAAGAACAACAAACTAACCCCAAAGCAAATAGAAGAAGAGAAATAACAAAGATTAAAGCAGAGTTAAATGAATGGGTGAACAAAAGAACAAAAGAAAGCATTAAAAAAAAAGTTGGTACTTGGAGAAAATCAATAAAACTGATGGGCCAATAACAAGACTGATGAAGAAAAAAAGAGAGAGGATGCAAATAAACAAAATAAAAAATGAGAAGGGGTAAGTTACCACAGACCCTGAAGAAATAAAAGAAATCATAAAAGGATACTATGAACAACTCTATGCCAATAAACTAGACAACTTAGATGAAATGGACAAATTCCTGGAAACACACAAACAATCTACACAAACTCAGGAAGAAACAGACAATCTCAACAAATCAATCACAAGTAAAGAGATTCAATCAGTCATCAAAAATCTTCCTACAAAGAAAAGCCCAGGGCAGATGGCTTCACAGGAGAATTTTATCAAACATTCCAAAAAGAACTAAAACCAATCCTACTCAAACTTTTCAAAAAAATTGAGGAAAAAATCTAACACATTTTATGAAACTAATATCATTTTAATACCCAAACCAGGTAAAGATGCTATAAGAAAACAAAACTACAGGCCAATCTCCCTAATGAACATAGAAGCAAAAATTCTCAACAAAATACTAGTAAATCGAATCCAACAATACATTAAAATAATTATACACTATGACCAAGTGGAGTTTGTACCAGGAATGTAAGGGTGGTTCAACACAAGAAAATCAATTGATGTAATACAGCACATTAATGAATCAAAAGGGAAAAATCACACGATCATCTCGATTGATGCTCGAAAAGCATTTGACAAAATTCAACATCCTTTTCTGATAAAAACACTTCAAAAGGTAGGAATTAAAGGTAACTTACTCAATATTTCATAAAGGGCATATATGAAAACCCGATAGACAACATAATACTCAATGGAGAGAGACTGAAAGCTTTTCCCTAAGATCAGGAATGAGTAAAGGATGCCCATTGTCACCACTATTATTCAACATTGTATGAGAAGTTCTAGCTAGAGCAATCAGGCAAGACAAAGAAATAATAGACATCCAAATTAGAATGAAAGAGGTAAAAGTAAAACTTTCATTATTTGCCAAAGATATGATACTGTAATTGGAAAATCCTGAGATATCTACAACAAATGTACTTGAGCTAATAAATTCAGCAAGGTGGAGGAACATAAAATTAATGTTCAAAACTCAGTAACATTTCTATACACAAGCAATGACCTAAGTGAGGAGTCAGTTAAAGAAAAAATTCCATTCAAAATAACAACTAAAAGAATCGAGTACTTAGGAATAAACTTAACTAGGGATGTAAAGACTTGTATAAAGAAAACTACATAACATTGCTAAAAAATATCAAAGATCTAAAAGGGTGAAAAGACATTCCCTGCTCATGGATAGAAAGGTTAAATACAGTTAAGATGTCAATTCTACCCAAATTGATCTACAGATTCAATGCAGTACCAATCAAAATTCCAACAACCTACTTTGAAAACTTGGAAATGCTAGTTACCAAATTCATTTGGAAGAGAAAGAGACCCCAAATAGCTAAAAGCATCCTTAAAAAAGAGAAGAATGAAGTGGTCAATTAACACTTTCTGATTTTAAAACTTATTATAAAAGCACAGTGGTCAAAACAGTGTGGTACTGGTACAAAGATAGAAGTATTGACCAATGGAATTAAATTAAGAGTGCAGAAATAGACCCCCAAATCTATAGGCAGCTGATTTTTGACAAGGTCCCCAAATACACTGAACTGGGATAAAACAGTCTTTTCAATAAATCATCATGGGAGAACTGGATATCAATTGCCAAAAGAATGAAAGTTGATCCTTACCTTACACTCTATACAAAAATTAACTCAAAGTGGATCAACACTAAATATAAGAACTAGTACCGGGCGGCTGTCGTGGCTCAGCAGGCAGAGCTCCGACCTGCCGTGCTGGAGGTCTGGAGTTCGATCCCTGGTGCCTCCTGCCCATATCAAATTAAAAACAAAAAACAAAAAACAAAAACAAACAAACAAACAAAAAGAACTAGTACCATAAAACTTCTAGAAGAAAATGAAGGGAAACATCTTCAAGATCTAGTAATAGCATGTAGCTTCCTAAACTTTACACCCAAAGCACAAGCAACAAAAGGAAAGATAGATAAATGGGAACTCCTCAAAATCAAATGCTTCTGCAACTTAAAAGACTTTGTCAAAAAGGTGAAGAGGCAGTCAATCAAATGGGAGAAAACATTTGGAAATCGCACATCAGCAAAGGTTTGATATCCTGTATACATAAGGAAATCATTCAACTCAACAACAAAAGAACAAACAACTCAATTATAAAATGTGTGAAAGATATGAATAGGCATTTTTCTGAAGAGCAAACACAGATGTCTCAAAAGCACATGAAGAGATGCTCATTTTTATTAGCCATAAAGGAAATGTAGAGCAAGAAAAACTACAATGAGATACCACCTTACAACTATAAGAATGGCTGCTATTAAACAAACAGGAAACTACTAATGTTGGAGAGGATGTAGAAAAGTTGGGACACTTCTGTACTGCTGGTGGGAATGTAAAATGGTACAGCCACTATGGAAAACAGTTTGGAGGTTCCTTAGGAAACTATCGGGTTGCCCTATGACTCAGCAGTAACACTACTTGGTATATACCCAAAAGAGCTGAAAACAGTGGTGCAATGAGATATTTGCCCACCAGTATTCATAGCAGCATTATTCACAATTGCCAAAAGATGGAAACAAACCAAATGCCCATCAACAGATGAGGGGATTAACAAAATGTGGTGTATACATATGATGGAATATTATGAAGCAGTAAGAAAATGATGTCCTGAAGCACAGGACAAGATGCATGAGCCTTCAGGACATAATGCTGAGTGAAATAAGCCAGACACCAAAGAGTAGATACTTTATGATTCCACTTTTATGACCAGGGTAAAGGTAAAATCAGAAGATTGAATACAGAATATAGGGGACTTAGAGATACATGGAAGCTAGAAATACAGTTAGCTAATGAGGTTGAACTCAAATGTAAGGGAAGACAGAAGTGAAGGCAGTCCTCTAGAGGGTTTATAAGTAATATTACCATATTGAAGTTGAACATGATTTAAAAGGGTTGTATAGACCTATGTATCCCACTGATTAAAACTAAGAATATAAATAAATTCTTGCAAGAACGATTTTGAAGATATGATTTGTGTACTAAGAGTGTTTAAGTCCAGGATACAGGGAGAAAACTGCCATTGCATGCTATGGGCTATGTTTAACAGGAGAACATCAGCAGTATCACTGCAAAAGCAGGGGTAGATAATGGGGAGAGGGACAAGAATTGAGGAGATGTTTAGATTTCCTATTTGATGAGGGTGTGTTTATTGATTATCTTTCTCTTGGGAACAATGAAATTATCTAAAATTGAAAGTTTTGTTGGACTGTGGATGTTGAGCAATATACATGATACCTAAGGAATGCGGGTGGCTGAAGGATGCACTGACTGAGAAGTAGATTGGCAAATGATGGTGTATACATATGATCGAATATTGTGCTGCTACAAAAAAGAACGAAATCGTGAGACATGCAACAATGTGAATGAACTTGTGGAACATTTGGTGAGACAAAATAAACCAGAAATGAAAGAACAATTATTGTTTGGTCTCCTTTAGAAAATGCTTATAAGAAAACAAGGGTATAGATTGTAAGCTCTTATAGAAGACACATTTAGTCCGGAGCGCTAATTATTATTTCTGGATTTTGAAAAAAAAATGAATCTGAGTTGAATTCATAATTTTCTCACTTTCTCCCCAATTCCTCCCAAAAGATGAGAGACCACCATTTGTTAACATTCATACTATAAATAGTTTAAATTTGTTCCCCTGCTTTTATTTTTTCCCCTTCTTTTCTCTGATTCAGTGTAATTAATTCCCCTAAACTATCACTTCTTTCATGCTATTCTTGGGCTCATAAGAATTTTCTGCCTCTCATCCCTTTAGGGTAATGTCTAAATTCCTTCACCTCACAATAAGGTCTTTCATTTCAGTAACTTTTATCTTCCACATCTCCCCTGTCACTATTACCTACAGATAAAACCTCCACTAGTGTTCCACTTGACATCATTCCTCTGTCTCTTTCTGGAGCCTGTGCTATTTTCATAAAATTTCTGGATGCTGAAATGTCCCCCTCTTCCCTTTAACATTCATCCTTTAAGATCCAGCCTGAATATATAAGATTCCACTAGGGTTCCAAGCACTAATGCAACTTTCCAGAAACCTACAACTTCCAGATGGGTCCCTGGACCAGGTACGTTCTGAAACCTAGAGGGCCCAGCTTCTCCAGAATATCAGATAGTTCCATCTCTCCACCCCATAGTAGTGACAGCTCTTTCCAACATGAAAAACTTAGAATGACCATAGCCCAAATACCCCTAAAGAGCGGGATAGAAAGATCAAAGGTGATGGTGGAGTTATACAGAGAAGATAGGATTTAACAAAGGAATATGATTACTGAATCATTAAATTGATATCTCTTTTAGTCTCCAGTATCTTAGGGCAACTAGAAGTAAAAACCTAAAATTGTGAAATTGTTACCCATGTCAAACTCTGAAATATGTTCTACAACTAATT
>PVIY010005016.1:0-97741 GCA_004026745.1 Myrmecophaga tridactyla
ATGATTGAATAATGATACAGCTGTCACAATGTGACTGTGTGATTGTGAAAACCTTGTGTCTGATGCTCCTTTTATCTACCTTGTCAACAAAGGAGTAGAACATATGGAATAAAAATAAATAATAGGGGGAACAAATGCTAAAATAAATTTAGTTTGAAATGCTAGTGATCAATGAAAGTGAGGGGTAAGGGGTATGGTACGTATAATCTTTTTTTTTCTTTCCTGTGTTCGTTTTATTTCTTTTTCTATTGTCTTTTTTATTTCTCTTTCTGAATTAATGCAAATGTTCTAAGAAATGATGAATATGCAACTGAGTGATGATATTGTGAATTACTGATTACGTATGTTGTTTTATTTTATTTTTTAATAAATAAATAAATAAATAAAAAGACTAAGTAAGGTAACCTAGGAAGTTTACAAAGCCAGCATTTCCTCCAAACCTGGTACTCTTTCCAAACACCATAGGAAAAGGTGCATGCAACTTCTTTCTTTCCCAATGGCCTCTTGACTGACATCTGACTTACTGACCACTTTTGCCTGGTTTTCCTTCTTCCTCTTATTGTCACTTCTCTTTTTGTTGGCTTTCTTTCCTTCTTCAGACTTTAGAATATAGGGTGTTTTTCTCAACTCCTGAGTCTACTTGCTGTAAATTTCTCCTTGTGGTCCATACTTCATTTAGTTGAGTATATCAACTGACAAGACTTTGGCAAGTACTCAATAAATGCCAATGGTCCCCCCCCATATGTGGGACATGACATCCAGGAATGAGTCTCTCTGGCAGCATGGGAGATGATCCCAGGGATGAGCCTGGCTCTGTTACCGTGGGATCAACAATGCCATCCTGACTAAGAGGGGGAAAAGAAGGGTAATAAATAAGGTATCAGTGGCTGAGAGAGTTCAAATAGAATCGAGAGGCTACACTGGAGGTTACTCTACACATTATGAAGTTAGCTACTATCATAACTTGCAAACCTCCAACTAAAGCCATTCCTGCCAATCCTAAAGAATACCAAGGGCATTATATAAGATTCTACAAAGGTTCCATGCACTAGGGTAATTCTCCAAAACCTACAACCTCCAGATAGGTCCCTGAACCAGATAAGACCTGAAATGCAGAGGGGTCAGCCTTTCCAGAACATCAGATATTTCCATCCCCCTATCCCATATTATCAACAGCCCCTTCCAACATGAAAAAGTTAGAATGAGAATAGCCCAAGTACCCCTAAAGAGTGGGAGAAAGATCAAAGGTGATGGTGGAGTTATATAGATGTCAGGTTTGACAAATGAGTATGAGTGATGAAAAATTATACTGATATTTCTTTTAGTCTCCAGTATCTTAGAGCAGCTAGAAATAAAAACATAAAATTGTGGAATTATACCCATACCAAACTCTTGAAATCTGTTCTACAACTAAACGTTGCAATGTACTTTGAAATTTATTGCTTTTATGTTTATGTTATTTAAAGAGAAGGATAAATACAACAGAGAAGATAGAATTTAACAAATAAGTATCACTGCTGAATCATTATATTGATATTTCTGTTGGCCTTCAGTGTCTTGGAGCAGCCAGAAGGAAAAAACAAAAAAGCATTGAACTGTAATCCATACCAAACTTTAAAATCTATACTACAACTGTTCGTTAATACTTGGAAATTTATTGCTTTTTTGTATTTATGTTATATTTCACAATAAAGAAAAGATACAAAAAACAAGACCTCATGAATTCAGTTCATCCTCCAGGGCAGCTATTAAATAGCCTGGAACTGAATGGAACAGCTGTTGGGGGGCTATCAGTGACCAGATACACATTCTACACCAGTATAGGATGGGTGACATGGCTGGGATCCCACACAGAATTGTAAATCTCCCAAGCAGTGGAGGCCACTGCCCCTCCCCCATGGGCACAGCAGGCTTGTTCCCGAGGGAAAAAGAAACGGCTACTAGGAGCAAGGACGATAGCTCAACCAAGGTCCACCTGTGGAATTAACAACTTTGGACTGCTGAAAATAGGCTCTGAGCACAGATAAACCTGGAGTGAGCGCTAAAGGAGCCCAGAGTTTTCCCCTTGGCAGAAAGGGGAAAGGGGCTGACTGAAAAAAAAAAACCCCAAAAAACAGAGGCTTTTTGAGTTGGACAGCATAAAATACTGGAAAGGGGCTGAGCTCCAAGAAAAGGGATCACATAGAGCCTGGGAACACACAGAGCTGTATACCAACTTGAGCTCTTGGTTGGCAAACCCGGAGAACTGAGGTCTGGCTCTGAAAACGCTTTCTCTCTCTCTCTCTCTCTCTCTTTTTTTAACTTCTTAATAGCTCATTAGACAGAACTGCCAGTGCTCTCAGGTTTCAGCACTGCCCCAGTCAAGGGCAGAATTAAGGCATGTCTGAGACAAAGTAACTAGTCAGGTGAATGGGGTCCATTCCCTAAGGGGTGCATCTTCCCCAAGAAAAGGTGGGTGAGGCCCAGTTCAAGTGGTTGTCCTCCCTCAGGGAATTCAGGCCCCAGTGGCTGGAAAAAAGAAGCAACCTAAGGCCACCTTTAACCTCAGCTTCTGTCTCAACTACACTACTGGCAGGGAGAGGCTGCAGAGAATTAAAGGCACCTCATCACTTCATGCTGGTGGGAAACTGCAGTCTGGCAAGCTGGGCAGGATAGGAAAAGCATTGGGTTTAGCAGCTTAATAGGAAAACATGACAATCTGCTGGGTCTCACCCTCAGGGAAACTTGACACTGAGATGTGGGCCTATTCAGTCTTGGAAAATCTGACTGGGGTTGACCATACCTGAAAAAAAAAAGGTCCCATATAGGCAGGGCAAGAGCCAGATAAACAAGAGCTGAAAAACTCTGATTAAACAGAAGCTACGCTAGAGGTCTAGAATAAGTTGAACGAAATGCCAAAGAACAGATAGAGAACAAAGCCAATCGACATGAAAACCCTAGGTAAAGAGTAAAAACGACCTCCAGAATAAATTATTCAGGGAAATCAAATGTCTAGATGAGAGCAAAAAATAAGGCACACTAGGAAAATTGAAGATATGGCTCAAAGGAACAAACCAATATTTCAAATGAGATAAAGGAACTGAAACAACTAATTCAGGATATTCAAACAGACATTCAAAAATCACATGAAAAATCAAATCAATGAGTTGAGGGCAAATATGGCCAAAGAGATGGAAGATATAAAGAAGACAACTGAAAAAAAACAAATGGTAGAACTTATGGGAATGAAAGGCACAAGAGAAGAGCTGTAAAAACAACAGAGACTTACCACATAAGGTTTGATTAGGATTAGTGAACTAGAGGAGGGGATATCTGAAATCCCACACACAAAAGTACTGACAGGGAAAATAATGGAAAAATATGAGCAGGGTTTCAGGGAATTAAATGACAACATGAAGTGCATGAATATAAGTGTTATGGGTGACCCAGAAGGAGAAGAGGAGGGAAAAGGGGCAAAAAGATTACTGGAGGAAATAATCACTGAAAATTTCCCATCTCTTATGACAGACATAAAAGTACACATCCAAGAAGTGGAGCAGACCGCAAAGAGAACAGATCCGAACAGACTTACTCCAAGACACTTACTAATCAGATTATCAAATGTCAAAGACAAAGAGAGAATAATGAAAGGAGCAAAAGAAAAGCAATCATCACATACAAGGGAAGCTGGATAAGACTATGCGAGAATGTCTCAGCAGAAACCATGGAGGCAAGAAGGCAGTAGTATGATTTATTTGAGATTCTGAAAGAGGAAAAACTGCCAAGAATTCTATACCCAGTAAAAATATCCTTCAAAAAAGGGGGATGGGGGTGGGGTTGGTGGGCAGGCCATGGTGGCTCAGCAGGCAAAGTTCCTGCCTGCCATACCAGAAACCCAGGTTCAATTCCCAACACCTGCCCAAGCAAAAAAAAAAGAGAAAACGAGGGGGAATTTAAAACATTTCAGACAGTTACTGGGAGAGTATGTGACTAAGAGACCAGCTCTGTAAGAAATACTAAAGGGAGCACAACAGGCAGATAGGAAAAGACAGGAGAAAGTGGTCTGGAGAAGAGTGTAGAAATGAAGACTATAAGTAAAAAGAGAGAGGAAAAAAAAATAGATGGCATACAAAATCCAAAAGACAAAATGGTAGAAGAAAGTACTGCTTGTACAGTAGTAACATTAAATGTTAATAAACTCCTCCATCAAAAGAAAGGATCCATCTATATGCTGTTTACAAGAGACTCACTTTAGATCCAATGACAAAAACGGTTTGAAAGTGAAAGGCTGGAAAAAGATATTTCATATGAACAACCAGAAAAAGCAGGGGTAGCTCTACTAATATACAAAAATTAGACTTCAAATGTAAAACAATTAAGAGACAAAGAAGGACATTAATAAAAGGAAGAATTCATCAAGAAGATGTAACAATCATAAATATTTATGCACTGAGTCAGAGGGTCCCAAAATACATGAGGCACACAATGATAACACTAAAGGGAGACATAGATAGCTCTACAATAATAGTTGGAGACTTCAATTCACCACTCTCATCAAAAGACAGAACATTTAGACAGGAGGATCAATAAGGAAAAAGATATTTTGAATAATATAGGTGAATTAGACTTAACAGATATTTACAGAACATTACATCTCACAACAGCAGGATACACGTTTCTCAAGTGTTCACGGATCACTCTCAAGGATAGACCATATACTGGGTAACAAAGCAAGTCTTAAAAAATTTAAAAAGATTGAAATTATACAAAACACTTTCTCAGATCATCATGGAATGAAGTTGGAAATGAATAACAAGCAGAGGGCCTAAAATTCACAAATATACAGAGGCTAAACAATATGCTCTTAAATAAGCAGTAGGTCAAGGAAGAAATTTCAAGAGAAATCAGTAACTATCTTGGGGCAAATGAAAATGAAAACACAACATGTCAAAACTTATGGGATGCAGCAAAGGCATTGCTAAGAGGGAAATTTATTGCCTTAATGCCTATATTTAAAAAAAAGAATGAGCAAAAATTGAGGACTTAACTGCTCACCTGGGGGAACTAGAGAAAAAACAACAAACTAATTCCAAAGCAGAAATAAATGAAATCGAGAACGTGAAAACAGAGAAAATCAACAAAACCAGAAGTTGGTTCTTTGAGAAAGTCAATAAAAACAATGGATCCTTAGCTAGGCTGACCAAAAAAAAAAAAAAAAAAAAAAAAAAAAAAAAAAAAAAAAAAAAAAAAAAAAAAAAAAGAGAGAGAGAGAGAAAGAGAGAAAGAGGCTGTAAATAAATAAAATCAGAAATGGGAGAGGAGACATAACCACTGACCCCAAAGGAAAAAAAGGAGGTAATGAGAGGATATCATGAGTACTATATGCTGAGAAACTAGACAAAGTAGATGAAATGGGCAACCGCCTAGAAAAGCATAACTAACCAACATTGACTCGAGAAGAAATAGATGACCTCAACAAACCATCAAAATTAAAAAGATTTGAACCAGTCCTCAAGAAGCTACCTAAAAAGAAAAGTCCAGGACCAGATGGCTTCACATGTGAATTCTACCAAGCATTCATGAAATAATTAGTACCAATCCTGCTCAAACTCTTCAAAAACACTGAAGACAAGGGAAAGCTACCTAACTCATTCTATGAAGCCAACATCACCTTAATACCAAAGCCAAAATACAAAGAAAAATACTACAAGATACTACAAGAAAATTACAAACCAATCTCTTTAATGAATGTAGGTGCAAAAATCCTCAACAAAATACTTGCAATCAGATCTACCAACACATTAAAAGAATTATACACCATGACCAAGTGGAATTTATTTCAGGTATGCAAGGCTGGTTCAACACAAGAAAATCAACTAATGTAATACATCACATCAATAAATCAAAACAGAAATACCACATGATCATCTCGATGGATGCAGAAAAGGAATTTGCTAAAAGTCATCATCCTTTCTTGGTGAAATAAATGCATCATCTACAACATTTCAAGATATCCACAATACTAGAAGGAATCACTTTTCACTTTTTTCTTGTCCAAGTGGTAAAAAGTATTCTCCAACAGACAGAAACTAAATAAATGTTACTGACCAAACTCTGCCAGATTAATTTGACCAGGAAATGACTGCTACGCAGAAAGAGCCATAGAAAATATTTTCTAACATTTCATCTAATGAGATGAACAGGGCACTGAATGCTATAGGGTAGTATTTACACTGTCATTTTTTTTTTTATCTTATTATTGACTATATGAGGATGTGTGCATGTTTGAAACTGTTGTGTACTCCAGAAAAGCCATGTTCATTAATCCTCATTCAATATTGCTGGATGGGATCTTTTTTATTGTTTCCATGGAAATGTGACCCACCCAATTGTGGGTGGTTCCTTTTGATTTGGCAGTTTCCATGGAGATGTGTCTCTATCCATTCAAGGTGAGGTCACTTACTGGAGCCCTTTAAAAGGGAATGATTTTGGAAAAAGCTGGAAATGAAGAAAGAAAACACTCTCAGGGAAGATGTTTGAAATGAGAAGCCAGAGACCCCAGCAGATGCCAACCATGTGCATTCTCAGCTGGCAGAGGTGTTCTAGACCCATCAGTCTTTCTTGACCAAGGTTATCTTTTACTGGATGCTTTAGCTTGGACATTTTTATAGAACTGTAAGAACAGTAAACTTACAACTTAATAAATTCCCTTTTAAAAGCTGTTCTGTTTCTGGTATATTACATTCTGGCAGCTTAACAAACTAAAACAGGATGCATACATACACATTTCAGAACTTAATCAAGATTTATTAAAAAACATGAAGAAATCAGTAGTGTCTGACTCAAGGTAAAGGGAAATTGAGAATTGGGACATTTTTACTTCATTAAAACAACCGCATTGAAGTTAAAATGCAAAAGTTTCTCAGTTTAGGGAATCTTAGAAATCCTCCAGAAAACTTCTCACTTTAACCCTTATCAGTGACACTCAATCTCATTTCATTCTGCTGAACAAGCAAATGCACATCTCAATTTTGAAAAATAGGCTGTAACAATTGGCATAAGGGT
Source organism: Myrmecophaga tridactyla (assembly GCA_004026745.1). NCBI lineage: Eukaryota > Metazoa > Chordata > Mammalia > Pilosa > Myrmecophagidae > Myrmecophaga > Myrmecophaga tridactyla. The sequence goes on from PVIY010005016.1 coordinate 7,045, forward strand.
GAAGAAACAGCATCGGGAGAAGTGAGTTCTAGTCTAGTTCTGCAATTAAATTCACAACATGACTCTGGTAAGTCGCTAATCTTGAGGGCTAGGTCTTTTGGTCTGCAAAAAGAGGTAACTTACCTAGATTATGTTCAATATTCCTTTCAGGTCTAACATACAAAGATTCTTTGTATAATGCTTCTCAAAACTATTTTATGAAAAAAGCTTAAAAAAATAAAGCAGCAGAATACAACTAACAATATTTTTTTAATTTTTTAAGGTAACCTTTATAAAGTAGCATTTACAAATAAATCATCTCAAAACTCAAAAGAATTTCTGATCGTATTGCTCTTGCATTGGCCAGCAAAAATTTATTACATGTCTGTCACATGCCAGGTACATATATACAGCTTTTCCTGTGGAAAAACACTCAGCGCTTCTTCCAGGTGAACTTTCTGCGGGCTCCCTCTTGGCCTGGCTTCTTCCGTTCTCTGACACGGGGATCAGCAGTAAGTAGTCCAGCTGAAGCATAACAAGAGAAACATTTATGAACCATGGAAAATGCACAATGTCTAGCAGGAAAGAAGGTAAACCACATGAATTTATAGGTACTCGTGACAGAGATACGCTGGTTGAGGAAAGTGACCAGACATACAATAATTTACCAGCCTGGTATGAATTTTATGACAGCAGTTTATTTTTACTCTTTAAGATATTTTTCCAATTTCTGAGGCAAACCCTAGCTGCATTATTTAAAAGTCTGCTTTTCTTATTCTTCGAAAACTATTACTCCTTTTTTGTTTTTAAACTTGGTCAACTCACCGCAATGGAACAAATCCTGTATACCAGTTACAGAGGCGAATTTTAATAGACAAAAGGTAGAGGAAGAAAACTTAACCATGTATGATGAAACATGAGGAAGTTTATAAATGCCACATATTAATAGGACACATGGCTATACTACACACACGTAAAATAATATGATCACTTGTCAAACATATTTGAGAAAAGAAAGTTTATTGCTTCGTGTGATAATATTCTTTGATATTGTTTCAGAATCTGCAAAATGAAGTTCAGAGTTGTATTCTCAGCAAAAGCAGTTCATCCTAGAAGAAAAAGGTCAGTTTAAACTGGAAACTTCCATTCTCTGAGTCATCAGGAACAATTAGGATTTCTAGGCAACTGATGAGCTATTCTTAGCACATGACCCAAATGAAAGAGCCTCAGCACTGGTTAGAGTCATAGTATATCAGTAAAGACCACAGATTCCAAGGAATACCAATGAGGAGAAAACTCTTAAATGTTTGTTATAAGTATGTAACTAGACCATAGTTTTTCATTATCCTTTTTACTCTTTCTGATACTAGCAGTTATTCTCATTGTATAAAAGCTTAGGTATTTTATTATAGAGATTTAGATGGACATATAGCAAAGGAAAGCTTGAAATGCTTATATAACCTTAGGCTCACTGCACTTGTACTCATAGAGCATGGAACCAAATAACAACATTTTGGACAAAATGCAGACAAGAGCTGTCTAAATTCTGGTTAAATTATATAAGTAATAATGCTTTCTTACCTATACACAGTAACTCAAACTAGCAGAACTGTTAAATCCTATCAATTTATTTTAATGACTAGATCTGGATCATATATTATGACAAACTGTTTATACGCAAATGGATTTTTAAGAGGCTTAACTAGTTTAAACAATAGGCAGCACTTATTTACACCACAGCATTAGAACCCCAGAGGTTAGAGCTGGGAGGGACCACAAGGGTCATATAATCCATGCCCCTTATTTAAGAGGAAATGCAGATCCAGGGGTGCTAAGTGGTTAACAGCATCTCTAGTCATTGTTCCCCTGCATAAACAGTGCAAAGATAATCTTCAGCTAGGACCTCCTCCTTGACTTATAAATTTTAAGTCATTACACAAAATAGATTGCACATTCTTTTTCACACTGTGCAGGGAGTCTTATATTCACAACCAGGGAATAAGGTCACACGTGACAGAGTAGAGTAAAATAAAACAAAATTCTAAGTCATATCATAAAAACGAAAAAAATGAAAATCTCCAATAATTTTGGAAAGAAATACCTTAAAAGGCTTTAACATTAAATCAAATAAATATTACAAATTTCTAGGTAAAAACAACCAATTTATCTGTTAAACACAATTTGAGCTAAGCACTTGTTAAAATGGACAAAACCAACTTAAGGCAAAATCAACTTTCCCAAACTATGGCGCTGAACATTTTAGCAGGGCCCTCTCTACTCCCCTTTTTTTTTTTTTCTAATTCAAGATCATTCCACAGAAATCAAAACTGAAAATTAGTGTTATTGTTCTCTGAAAAGAAAAGCCAGCAAACTGAAATATGAAATATGAAGTATTTTCTCACTAATTTCAGGTAACTTGTACAAGAATCAGATAAACCCTGGTAGACAGTAAGGGATAGTCAGGCTTAGACTCATACCTTGTCTCATCCACTCAACCTCTTCCTCGGTCACAAAACCGCATAAGGCTTTTGCGGTCGCCAAGCGTATGGCTCCAGCCTGTGCTGATCTCCCGCCCCCGGAGACCGAGCAATTCACATCATGTTTTCCGAGCCGGTCAAGGAAGTGAAAAGGGAACATCAACTGTTCTCTAAAGCACATAACAAGTAAATATAGTTCAGTTTACCATAAAGATACATGACTTTATAAACTTTATAAAATTCTGAACACTTACAAAAACCAAATTATGGAGGTCAGTGTTATTTTCACGTCTTGATCAATCCACTACACAAGATATAGAAACACTGTGATTTCTGATATTTAGAATGCTTCACTGAGAGTCTTCAGGTTCATTCCTCCTTTTCTTGGGTAGAGCAATTCACACTTACTGTTTGTGATCCCATTTGTTTCATGCAAACTTGCAAGGTGTGAAAATAACCCTGTAGGGAAGTCTTACATTTTGGGAGCTCTGTTAATAAATGGAATCTCATCTTCTTGGATCCAGTGATCAGATAAATAATATCAAGTCTCCACAAGCAGTTAGCAAATGCCACTTGAATTCACTAAATCAAGTATATTATAATGTATTTGCACAGTTTATAATGCTCATCTCAATGTGGTTACTTTTTTTTTTTGTATGCTGTATGGGGGGGGTCACATTTCACTCTTATTCCATGTGAATAGCCTGTTATTGTAGCAGATATGGTTACTTTATTTATTTCTTTGGCATGGGCAGGCTCTGGGAATCCAACCCAGGTCTCCAGCATGGCAGGCGAGAATTCTGCCACTGAGCCACTGTTGTCTGCCCAATATGGTCACTTTATAAAGTCACTAAAATTACATCGAACTTTTTTTCCCACTGAAATACATACTGCTTTTTACACATCTCTAAGTTGCAGGGTTCTCTTACTTTCCTAGTGCCAAGTGACACACCCCACAACCCAAGTCAAGCTTGCTTCACTGAATGGTGGGTGAGAGCCTGCATGGTTCTGGTCAAGCACCACAAGGTTAGATAAGGAAACAGATAAAACATGGCCCTGGGCCCTCTCTAGCTTATTGAACACGATTTATGTGCCGGGTACAAAGCTCACAGTCACCTGTGTCACGTACTTTGCACTGCTATTTTGCCTTAATATCTCCGTTGAATTTTTATTTACAAGTCAATTTTTATTGCATTGCTTGCTTTGTCTGGCAGTGCAGCTTTCTAGACCTCCAACTAAAGCTTATTTAACACAGTTAAGCTGGAAGATAGATAAGGACAGGGCATTCAAGCATTGCTCTTTGTAGTATACAGCAAAATAATCACATGCATATCGGACAGAAGACCTTCAAAGGGCATAGCAAATTGGAATTTGTAACAATGCTATATAGGGATGAAACAACTCCCATGTAACAATAAGCAGTGGTATGAAATGGCATTAATTATATTGTTCTTCTGAACAAATGCTTCAAAGTAACCAAGTAAAAAACAGCAATAAGTTATTTTAAAAGCTACTATTATAAGTAGTAGCCATATTATCATAATAACTAAAGGAAATTTAGAGACTTAGAATCTAATTGCATTGTTTCATTTTTCCAGCAAGGAAGTAGAGTCAACAGGGACTCCTTCAGATTGTCACCTAGGACACATCATCACAAGGGATCTATGCACTGCCCAACACACAGTTAATTGCACGATTGAAGTTACTAAGAGTTTTCTGGACAGCCATTTTGTTCAGGAGCTTAAAAACTTATCTTTCTTAATTTCTAAAACTTTAAGATTCCCTAACAAGTATTTATATAAATAAACTTGGGCTAAAAAAAAGAAAAAGAATTTAACAATTTAGTCACTAACTATGTATCAAAATAATGGAGCCAGTGTGGCCAAGGTAAGAACCATGGAGAAGAGTCCAGACAGTTGGGAAACTGGTGAAGCCTTGTGGTATAATACTAAATTTATAAATGGATGAAAATATTTCCAAAGGTTAACAAAAACAGACATTGAACAGCTATCAATTTTAATTAACCTGGAAAGCAAGTAGTTGACACAAGAAATTATTACATGGCATAAAAATATTTCACAATTCATTTTTTCTACTCCCAGGAATTCAACATGAAATCCTGAGTTAAAAGCACCAAATTAATTTTGCTCCTTGTTATATGAATCAAAATTAATTTTGAAAAAATAAAATAAAATAAACAAATGGCTTCCTAATTTATATCTTCTCTGAATTCCACTCCTACAGCATGCAATTAAATATATAATTACATACCTTCTTTTATTCTTCCCTAATTGCTTAAAATGCTTATGTCTCCTCTATTACATAGTGCTGTGCAAGGAATCTATTTTTTTTTTTTGTACAGATGATCAATTAACAGTTGGTCTACTGGTTGACTTCAGAGCAAAGGCCTTTCTAAATCAGAAAGGTTATAAAATCTTGTACCCCATGGTACCAGACAGACAGCAAGCAATGTTTAGTGAATATCAGTGAAAGAATTAAAAATTTCCATTGACTCTGGGAAGTAACATAGTTAGCATTCCCAAGATTCGTTTGCTGTTTGTGGAAAAGCAGCCTAAGAAAGGACTCCACGAAGATAGTAAGCTGTTCAACTGACTGAGACAAACAACCTAAAGAGCTAGTTCAACTCCTTTCCACCAATTACGGATATGACTTTTAAACAACTTGCCTAAGGTCACACAGTTAAGAAACAACTAGAAGCAAGATCACTTGCTCAATGGTAACTAGTCAATGCCAACTCCACTGTTGAATTTGTAAGCTCCTGAGCTGCTCCTGCAAGAGCAAAGGCCATTCCATAGCTAGCATGGCTATCTCAAAATCCCTACAGCTACTTAAATTTGATGAAATCGTTTGGGTGCCTATTCCCACCAAGACTAGCCTTAGATTTCTCAACCCGGTAAGAATCATATATTAAATAGCTGTGATATCTTCACAAGGCCCAGAACAAAATCAGGCACGAAGAAGGTCTTTAATAAATATTTGGAGAATTCAAATAAAACTAAGGATATAATTTAATTGTGAGATCTTGTCATAATTGAGACTCACTATTAAACCATAAGGAGTTATATCTGAAAAATAAACTAACAGACAAGTAATTGATCAAGTACCATTCCTTAATGCAGTTCCCAATGCTGAATTTATGAGGCCCCATGGTACAGGCAACAGGAAACATTTTAAAAAATCTGCAAAGCCCTTTCTGGTTTCCCACAAATGAAGTAAGAGCTTCCTCAATCCCTTCCTGTAAGGATAACAGAATTAGTTTAAATCATATTAAACAGAGTTAGCTGGCTACTTCTTGACACATTTTCTAGAAGTAATCATTCTGCCCAGAAGCTTATGCTACATTAGAAGGGTCCTCTTTTCCTTACGCAAACATTGAGATCAGAAGAGTTTTAGCCTCTTTACTTTAAATACCACAACATTTTAGGAAATTAGAGAAGGATTAGTAAAGAAAGAACTAATCAGACAGAGAATCTCTCCTATTTGTAGATAATGATAGTAACTACTGAAAAAATATTAACTGTCTCAGGAAGAGGCCTTATGCAGCAACTCACAAAGAGATCTAAGATGATTATATTTAGAGGATTAGGAGAACTGTAATATCTATTCATGATTAACGTCTATTTCCTCACACGATACAAAGTTTAAAAAAAATATTTAGCATTAATCAACTAAGCAAAGTCTGATGATTTATTATTTTAACCCAGAAATGGCAGAGTTCTTTCCTTGCTCTCTCTCTATATATATGTATGTAAGGAATTTCCTCTGAAAAGGAAAAATTCCAAAGTGATAAAGCAGACTTTTTCTAGCACTTATGATCAACAATATCACCAAGCAAACAAAAACCTCAAGAAATCTACTTGTACTTTCTTTACTTAGTGGCTGAAATAAATGGTAAGTGCCAAGGTTGGCTCTGCTTGTTGCTGTTCCCCTGCCAAAGTAAGGTGGAAGAAGGTAGAAATCTACTTTGTGCTTACATTTTGGCACTCTGCATTTCAGAACATAAGCTATGTCTAAGAATACTCAAGTTCCAGTAGGAGTTGATGAAAAGGGGAAGAAAAATCAATTAATGAGAATTTTTAAAATTCTTTCTTAAAAATCTGGAAAACTGCATAAAAAATAGTGTCACGTTCCCTCAAGCTAGTTTGATAAATTGTATTGGTAAAGAGAAATAAACACTGACAAATATAATGAGAAAATCACAAGAATTCTTAATTGGTAATAATACATTATTAAGTATACTTTCTTTAAAAATAAAAACAAAAAGCAAAATCCAAAACAAGAACTAACCTGTCCTGTGTCACTGGGAAGTAAAGCAAATAATCAATTCCATTTACTTTTATTTTTCCACTTCCATGTTCATAAACAATTGCTTCTGCTTTTGCACTTTTTCTTCTACCTTTAAAAATACAAAATTCCTAGTTAATAAAAATGTTAAAGATTGATCTTTGAGACAGGCTAATTTTTTTTTCCAGAATAAGAACCAAACAATAAGGTTCTATAACTGTTACAAGTCAAACAAAAACAAAACAAGTAAACTACACCATAATAGATGTAATAAAGCCTATTATGGTGCAATTTTATTCTTCAGTTCCATTTTAAAGACATATAAAGGGTGATTTTAAGCTAGTTTTAACAACCAATAAAGCAATTTATATTTTATTTACATTCAGTTTTTTAAAAAAATTCACATAGAATCCTTCTTCTGTAATCTAATAATATAATTTAAAAATATGAACAGTACAATAACATAATTGTAGAAATGAAAGGAATCCTCAGGAAAGGTCGCATTTCTGTGAAAACATTAGGTGTGAATGACAAAGAAACAATGTTACATTTTCTAAGGGTTGCAGCTATATCATTAAATAGGTCAATTCTTAAAAGTTATACCATATCAAATGTCTTTGTATTTGTGCAAGGAGAATATGAGTTGATGACCTGAAAAGTTTACACATTATAGTTTTAGCATTTTACATACAGATTCATGGATCTTCATGTTATAGAAGAAATCTTTATTAGAATATTTTATTAGTCTATCAGTTGAAAACATGAAAACAAAGAGACCTAATATATATGTGTGAAACTGTGAAAATAAAATGTGTTAATATGATTGTATAGGCACATATCCACACTTTTTCCTGGGACATTATAAAGTTCAGTTTAAAAAATCTTGAATAAAATCTTAAACATTAGGAAATCCAAGGTAGCTGCAGCAAAAATAAATGTAAACAAACAAAGAATCAAATGAATACCAGAGAGAAACAGCAAATAAAAATAATTGTAGTTCCTCAATCTTCATGAAATTTATTTCTCTCCATGGAATGTCATTACCTTCGCTTGTGCTGAAGGCCATTCCTTGCTCATCATACTGCAAAGGTTCAATCAGATGTTTTTTTGATTGAATAGTTACACTTCTGCGAAACCTCTGCACAAATTCTTCTTCAGCAACACCACACTGCAATCTCAATAACCTTTCTAGCAGCTGAATGAACTTCGTATACTGCAGACAATAAAAATTCATTAGAAGATGCAAGTGTAATTGCATTTGCTAAATTTTTTCTATTTTTATATACTTGATCTTTCCAATGTTGCTTTCCTTGATGAATTTTGACAGGATGACACTTCTGCATCTTCATGCTGCTTTTAAACAGCATGCAGATGCAACACTTTCCCTGTGTATTTTTAATACTAAACCTTTTCTTTTGAGAAACAAAGGAACTTACCATTCAGAGAAATACCAATTTCTTTGCATTTTGATTATATGAAATTGAGATTTAAGTTCATTCTTGAAAAATATTTAGATGATCTTAAAGTATAATTTCCACTCTTTTATTTGAACTGTATCAAGAGAATTTTTAGAAGTAATTTCCAGTAAGTTATGTATATAAAATAGTTTGATTTTGAGAAAATGTACTCTTAAATTATATTTCATAATACATTTGGCAAATATATCTTTGGCTGTTCAAGCTGTGTTACTTTAATGTTTATGATTTCCTTTAAAACCGAACAATCAAGCTATTTAAAAATTCAAGAGATACTTGACTTAAAGGGCAACCTCTTGAAATAAATTATCCTTGCTACTCTGAACATTTTTTTTAATAGTTCTTGAACATGTGATTAGAAAGTAAACAACTTGGTATTAACCCCTTAAAATTAGAAGCCAGAATAATCATTTTAAAGTGTTTATGCAAAAGGAAACAACCAATACTTGAGATCCCTCGTTAATATGAATTGTGAAACTCAGTTTTTTATAATGTTATTTATGTTTTTGCCAACCCTAAAAATCAGACTTCTTTGTCACCCCTGCCTTTGTAGTGAAAAAGCTGACATTAATTTGAAATATATGAAAATCTGATGAGTGAGATTAAAAGAATTGCTTCAAATACAATTCCTTTTGATGTTACAATGAAAGAAAAGACAATTTTCCAAGGGTGAGAAAACTACCTATGGTACCTGGCCTGTTACAGCTCCATTCTTCCTTGCCGGTTGCAGGGTTGTCTCCTTTATCTTAGCTACTCTCTCAATTCCATCTCCTGCTCTTGGCTACCCCTTGGGCCTACAAAGGATTAACTCAAGTATCACCTAGCCTTGCTTAAGAACTTGGCGTAAGGGTTCAGAAGTCATTCACCACTCCTGTTCCCCATTTTGTTACCAGTTATAAGCCTCAATATTTTTTTCTGATATCTAATTCCCCCAAAGTGCAGGAGATTATCATATATTCATATATTATATATTTCTGTTTTATTTTCATAATCGTACACCTGTATTGAAGTCCTTGGGATTCTTCCAAAGTTAAAAAAACAAAAAAATCCCTGTATCAAAAAAAATCAAAGCAACCAAAAAAAGGAGAAAGAATGAAATTAAATTATACGTTTATTGAAGAAGCAAACAGAGATTTCTTTAGTTAGTTCTAAGTGTAGCTACACTGACTTGGAGTTAGCATGTTAGAAATTAACTCTTGGATCTACCATTAACCAAATGCCTGATACCTTGACTAAGTAAACTGCGACTTTTCCAAATCATTAATTTCTTCAATATGTTAAATAAGAAAAAAAGAAATCTAAGTACAAAACTTAAAGTCTACATTGTGGCAAGGTAAAACAATGTTAGCCAACAGGCATGGAAAAAACAAGCTTTCTTGGAACAATTATGAAATTGTATCTATAGTCAAATCATCTAGAAAGTAATCTAAATTTAGTATATAAAAATATCTAAAACATCATATTTCCTCTGATAATGTTAGGATATATTACAACATTTTACAGAGTAAGAATCCAATAAAGAATCCAATAAAGACTTAAAGCACAAACTTTTATTTAGAGGGTATAAAATTCACCTGAGGAACTTATGAAAATTTAGATTTTTGGGTGTCAGAGATTCTGAGTTAGGTCTTGGTGAGGCTTAGAAACTGCATTTCGTAACCAACAACCCAAGTGATCCAGATACAGGTGGTGTGCAGATCCCAGGAGAAAAAAGACTGACCTTCCAGATACTGCATACAAGGGAGGCCAGGAAGCAGCAAACTGCATGCCGGTAACCCATGTGCTTCATCCCTTTTCTACTTAACCTGTAATAGCTCCTTACAACTATCATTAGCTTGTAAAAATAACTGAACGCTTTACTGAAGGCAATGAAAAAAGACATCTGCCACACACCCCTAAAACAACTGGCAGAAGACCCAAGGGCATTTATAAAAAGACTATCTAGAGAATACTAGGCATGTCATTTTCCTGACCTCAGATAAGGTCCTCCCGTGGCGGAAAGCACTGATAAATGTGTTAAAAAAAGGAGAAAAATTTAAGGTGTTCTAAGGAACACCTGCCTCTGAGGAATATTACTATTAGGATCCTAAATACACCAAATTGTCTGTATTCTTATGGCAATAAAGATTTAATAAGATTAATTACTCACATCTTGATCTGACAGTTTTTCCACTAACATTTCTTCTAGTTCCTCCTTAATCAGCCATCTGCTGCCAATCAGGTCTCTGTTAAAATATCACATATATTCTCTTTTTAATTAACTATGCAATTACAGTGTTATCACAAAAGATCCCACATGACTCAGAAACACATTTTTATATCATATATATATAAGCAGTACCATTTCAGCCAAGTAACCCATTTTTGAGAAATAGTATTCCATTTCCTTAATCTACTTTAGAAAAGATAACCAGTCTAGCAAATGTTTTGTCTGAAGAGTTAAACAGGACATTGTAAAACTCATTTGATATTAGAAGTCACCAGGTTTCTTAAAAATTAAAAATGTGCCTTTTTTCATAATTTACTTTAAAGAAGATGGTATGAATACAAAGTTAACTTGTCAGTGAGCTAAAGTAGTAATAAAACTCCAAACAAAGGGCTAAGAGCGGTATTTACAATTTAAATGATGTATGCTCAGATTTGTGTCTTTCGCACAAGAAGAAATACATGAATTACAAGGTCGAAATTTAAAACTGTGTGCTCAGGATGATAAGTGTAATCTATCACTGTTTGCCAAATAGAAGCTCAAACCATAAAACACTCCCAAAAAATTAAAGCATGCAAATGTTAAGCAAATGTGCAGCCATACAGACAAAAATTCCAAGGAAATCACATTCAAATATAGTAATTAAATACCATTTAATGTATTAATCTGGAACGAAGTAATGCAAAAATAATAACTTCAGTATTTGCTTCCTCCCACACAAAAACTACCTATTTTTATTAAAAATTTTTTTTTAAAAATGCCAAAAAACACCAAACAAGCAGAAACATTCTTAACTACTGATCATTCCGTTCTACATATATAATCAGTAATTCACAATATCATCACATAGTTGCACATTCATCATGATCATTTCTTGGAACATTTGCATCTATTCAGAAAAAGAAATAAAAAGAAAACAGAAAAAAATTCATACATACCATACCCCTTACCCCTCCCTTTCATTGATCACTAGCATTTCAATCTAAATTTATTTTAACATTTGTTCCCCCTATTATTTATTTTTATTCCATATGTTTTACTCATCTGTTGATAAGACTACCTATTACTTTGAACCCTAAATTTAATTAATGCTGAAATATCAAACAAATTTAAGGCTTCAGGTGTGCTTAAAAAATTCCAATGACAAATAACAGGCTTTTAGTTCTAATTTTATATATATTTTAATACAAGAAAATAACTTACTTGGTTTCAGCTTTTTTCAAAAATAGTCCTTTGGCTTGCAATTGATTTTGATGTTTTTCTACATGTAGTAGCTTTCCATATGCTTCCTATGGCAAATAAAATGTATATGCTAAAATAAGAGAGACTGTACATTATTACTTATGATATACTTCATATTTTCCTTGTGCGTATCCCTCATCCCTCAAGTCACCTACTCAAATCATCTAAGCTGCAGATCATCTAAGGTTCAATGAGGTTAGTAAAAAACAAAAACAAAAAACCCCACAAAATACTAGTTTTCCTGAGTGTTCCACAACAGGCCTAAAAATTTTCCTTAATTTAAGCAATACACACTTTGTACCCAGAGATTTAGCTAGTAAAAGCACGTATGGTATTTACAGCTTACCCATTTACCTAATATTTAATATTGACATAATATTTAAGTTCTTACCATGTAATTTGCATCTTAAAAAGTTTTCTATTATATTTTTCATTATTCCATTTCTTTTTATTAATTTACTTTCTAACATTCTTTGAATGTATGTCACCTGTTATGCACTTGCAATGCAAGTAGGGGAAAGTTTGAAGTATTGTTAGAATGTATAAAAGCAATAAACCAGTAACAAGGATTATCAATGAAATATATTTTCTAAGAACTGAGTTACCACAAGGTGAATAATGCAATGATCTCCCAATTTTTTTTATTGAGCAAAATTTTTTGAGCATTCACATAAAAATATTTGTTCATTTAGAATTTGCATATACCATACAAATACCAAATGAACTTTATAAAACATTCCTCAAATACAAATTTTTAAAAGGATTAACTAAAGATGATATAAATGGTATTTTTTCTAGCCAATCAAGACAGCTTCCAATATATCATTAGCTAATGTCTGAAGATACAACCTATTACTGATAGAGATGTCAATTCATATCCCAAATAGTTTTATTAATAATTCCAAGTCGGGGGCGGGGGGCAACTTCTTGCTGGCTCTGCTTAGACTGCCATATTACGTCATAATGTTGTTGATAAAGTTTGTTCTAGGAGAAGAAGTGTCCCTCTGCCACAGTTTTTGAATTTACTAGTGCCTGTATTATCTTTAAACTATCATCTTTTTTCAAGAATCCATCCTCTCATGGGGAAAAAAGAATTTCTGGATGTAAAGACTGAGTCTTTGAATCTCAGCAACACAAATAAACGGAGATTATACTCAATGGGCTAGGACTCCTCAGTGAGGTAAGTATTTAAAAGTTCATTCCATTTGGCTGGTGAGACTCATAAAGGAGCTTTTTTATTTTTTAACCCTAAAGATAGTAGAACTGATAGCTTCAGAAGAGACAAAGAAAAGAAGGAGAGAGAAAAAGAAGAGTAACAGCACTTAGTGAATATTAGAATCTGCAAAACTGGGGGTAAGCTACAGACTCATTACTATCTCAAGCTGAAAGAATCAATCACTTTAGTTCAGAAATTTTAAAGGTACAGTCCCTAGATCAGAAGCATCAGTACCCAAATCTAGACTTTTGTAAGACAAACTTTTGGGGATGGGACCCAGCATCTATTCTAACCATACTCCCAAGCGAAGTTCTCACTAAGTTTGAGAACTACTGAGAGTACAGTTCAATATAATAGCAAAGGAACTAGATAAGTAATTCAATCTTAGTGTCTATATTAGTATAACCGTCCCTACAAATACATCCAAAGTACAGTACATCCAAGTGTAGCAGCAGTGGAATGCATCTTACAGTTAAGAAAAAAAAGTTCAGGGCGGGCCACGGTGGCTCAGCAGGCAAGAATGCTTGCCTGCCATGCCCAAGGACCCGGGTTCGATTCCCGGTGCCTGCCCATGTAAAAAAAAAAAAAAAAAAAGTTCACCCTAAAGAAAGCAAAAACTAATGTGAAACATCCATCATATAACTCATTTTTTAAGCCTAAGATACTGGCTTAATACTCTATCTGGATAGTATACCAGAAAAAATTCTGTTTCTGAAAAGCAATTCGTTAATGTTCTGTACAGGTCAAATAAAAGAACAAAACCCCACAAGATAAATCCTTCTTCACGTGTATGAAGTGGACACAGTACAAACATCTCACTGTCCACTTGGCACTGGTTTGTCAGCAGGCCAGATCTCAGCCAGACTGCCACCCAGACTGGGTGCTTTGTAAAAGGATGGGATTAGACTCTCAGTAGGCTTGGTCCAGAGAACTGAGACTCTGAGAGTGCAAAATGCACAAGATGTTATATCTCTTTCAATTTAGCTAAGAAAATATGAACCCAAGCACCCAAGAGAACACCAACAATAATGATAAGATACCTCCCCTGCTAAAAAGGATTTGTTAATTTTTTGGAATAGCTGAGGTAACTACAATAATTCATCTGTCTCATAGGTAAATTTTGAAGTCAAAGTTTGGGGTACTAAATTCACCATCATTTTCCAATGACTGAGCAATTTTTATTTTAACTCCACATTTAAAAAAATATTATTTCACTATGCCATTACCTTCTACTGTTATATTTAGATCCATAATAATTGCAAAATGGTGCAAGTAAATCAATAATTAGGGAACAAATGTGGAATAGGAAAAAAACAACTCATAAAAGTACCTGTCAAATATCAAACATGGTAAATTCTATCCATGTAAGGAAAATGCTTAAAATTTGATGGTTGTAATCCATCAAATTATATGATACTTATTAAGCCACCTTGTATACTTCTTTAAATAGGAATACAAAAGTAAAGTACTTAGCACAGTGCCTGGCATACAGTAATGGCTGAGAAATGATAGCAGGGACAAGGTATAGCATTCAAGAGTGAGATAATCTAAACAATTTTATTGGTGCACCATTTCTATTTATTCTTTCTCTTCTACATAATAAAACATCTCCTGAAATTCTAACTTGGTTATTATAAACAACAGTTCTCTAGGAAGTAGATTCTATAGCTTCAATGCTCTGAAGAGAAGTGCACTCATTTACATAAAAAAATCCTTGAGGGTATAAAATATGCCAGGAACTGTCAACATCACATATGATCATGGGTAGCTTCTCATATATTGTTAAGTTTCCACTTAATTTTTAAGGGACGCTGGAGAATTAGTATGACCCCACCTACACTGTTTATATACTGTATTTAATAGCATAATTTTCAAATATGACAGGAATAACCCAGATGTGAAATGCTGAATCATTAATCACAGCTATGATTAATATTTCATAAAATCAAAGCAAGCCTATCCACCCCTCGTGTCATCAGATTTCCATAATGTATGAGTCAAATTTAGAAGGTGCCTAATTTGAAAATACCAGATGCTCAGGTTGCAGAAAAGAAATGCTTAAACGAAACATTTTCAACAGCATGAGCGATATGATTTTTAGTGTCTTTCTAAAATGTTTTGGTTGTATTAATCATGAGGAAATTCCAATTTTAGGAAGGGTAAACAAATAACATTTCATGGGGGGGAGGGTATAAGAAAAGTCAAATGTATTTTGATATACAAAATAAACAATAACAAACTAATAATAATTATCTCTGATACTGTACATTAAAGAAATCACAGAAAATCAACTTCATAGAGTTACCATGAAAAACAATCTTCTCTATTTTCTGGCCACTGGCATAGGCAGAACCAAATGAAACAAAAATAAATATAATTCATTTTTTGTTAACTAAGAGGTTTCTTAATATATACAAAATTCCGAGACATCTTTCTATTGTAGACCTCTATCACTTTGTGAATAAATATGCTGTACAATTTACATACTGTGAAATCCTTTTCAACATAAAAAAGGAAAATTGCTTTATATAGAGAGAATGTGAAAAAGTACTCCAGAGAAGTATATACCTAGGAGGAATTACACTAAAATGCTTGCTTGTAACTCAAGTACTGTATAATTTTTACTACTCAAATTAAAGCCCCATCATATATTAAAATAACATTTATGCCACTACAAAAGAAGTAATCTGATTGAGATCAAAACAGAGGTAATTCTAATAGGTTGACTCATTTTTTAAAAAATTAATTTTCCTAATTGTTATAGTTGGAACATACAAGATACACAATGGTAATTATTCATATGTGAGGAAAATGTATATTAAAAAAACTGTTCTAGAACAGTAATTTCTGTTCCTGAATTAATTACTGAATTAACTCCTGCTGTCAAGAAAAGTCTTAAAACAGCATGCAGATATATTTCAACACCAGTCCACAGCTTTTTAAAAATAAGCACTTTATACAGTTGTAGTTATTTCATAATACTTCACTGTGAGCAGGGCCACTATTTTAATTCCATTTTTAAAGATAAGAGCTTTATGCCCAAGAGTTTTAAATATTCACCACTTGGTCACAAAGGGGATCTCAAAACATCTAAACTAAATGAAAAATGCTTTAATACTCAATCCCCAGGACTTTTACTTATTGATTCTGGAATCTTCATGTAATGAAGAAAAACTCTTCCCCTGGGGCTGGTGTTCTCTCACTTTATGAACATGAAGGCTACTTAAGTCATTTAAAGTAAACTGGAAATTTTCTAAGCAGGCCACAAACTTTGTTCAAAAGGAAAATGAACACTGTTTATGCAAAAGTTATAAGGATTAGAATTACTTGGCTTTCTTTTATGTTTAAAAATTTTTTTTTCAATTTAGCAGAATAGCTTAAGTATCTAACGATTTCCTGAGTCCTTCATTTTATACATTTTGGGGGGTATAAATTTCATCTGTGGCCATGTAATTCTTCAACTTAAAGAAATACTTTGAAAATATTCCACTGATACTATAAAATTCTCACTATAGTTTTTAGAGATGCATAAATTTTATATTTTAAAACTCTCACTTATTTTAAAAAATGGGGTGAGGGAGCTTATGTAAAATTTCAATAAATGCTTAATATTTTTGGACTGATATCAACAGTAAAACTGAGGTGACTTTTAACCCCTCTTTTGAGAAAAAGAAACTTGAGATGAATAATGCTTAGAACTACAACCTGCAGAGTATTTTTAATAGTCTTTACTGTCTTTCGTAAGTACTAGTTTCATGGGATATGGAGAGCTATTCTGTGTAGAAAGAGTTCCATGTCCAAAAAGCTTAAAAAGCAGTAGGTTAAAGCAACAGGTTTCTTAACTGAAGAATTTCACAGAGCTTTTATCATACTAAGTATCTCTCTATCAGAATTTCCCAATACACATCTGCAGTATTCCCAAACAAACTTCAGAGTCCCTTTCCTTATAACCTGGGTTCCTCAGAAAGCATCTTGGGAAAAACTGCTTTATAGAAATGCCTTGATTTAACTGATCATATTTTACAAAAGTATTCATACTTTAGAGTCAAATAATAATCTCTCATAATGAATTTAAACTTATTTTCAACTCACTTTGAGTGAATTTAAAATTTTTCAGAAATATATTGATTGGTAATATGAGTAAACCTGTATTAACATTTTCTTAAAATTAAAGGACATGCATGAACTGACGTGACACTACCAGGGTCACAAATGTCTTGCTCGTGAATACAAGCCCTTCTTCCCTTCGGTACCAGCTTGGATGTCCTAGGCAGGGTCACGTGCTGCAGGCAACGTGCCACCTGGTAAGCCACTATTGTGGCCTGTCCCTTGTTTCTTCCTCCGCACTAGTGCACACAGTGGGTTCTCTTGGACATATGTCCTCTTTAAAAACTTTTCTCTTTCCTTTACACTTTTACTCAGTTGTTTCAGGAAACTTCATTTAGTCCTTCTCTATTCTTCATTCTGCTTCTGAAACCCTAAATCATGTCTAAAAAGTCTACAAGTTCTACAAGTTACATAGCTATTAAGGAAATGGAAACCATCCATCCATTTTAATATGAAAAAAGACATGAGCCAAAGCCACTAAGCATGGAGTACTCAAAGATTCTTTGAGAAACCTCGTAAGTCTCTTATTTCTTCTTCCTAAAATTACATTTTATTGTTATGAAGTTACATTTGCACTATTTTGTACTTTATCATTATATATGTGCACTATATTAGCTATATTGTAAAACATATGGGTTTTATTGGCTTCTCCAGGAACCTAAAGCTATGCATATCATTCTATCCACAGGGAAACTGGAGTTCCAACTAACCTAGTAACAGACCCATAGAATGTACCGCATTTACTAAGTGTGAGGACTCCATGAATTGGCACATTGTCCTTTCTCTTATACTTCTCTATCACACTACATTTCTGGCCTGGAAGAACACATGTTTCTTCTCATTCTCATCTGTCCACAAAAACCTCCCCACTTTCCCACAAAAATTGGATGGACTAAATATAGGTAAGGTAGAATAGTACTTACTAGAGCACTACATGTCATCTTTAGCTTTAGCTGTAAGCTACACATCAGGACATTTTATTGCTATAATATAATAGATAAGCTTAAAATATGTACACAGTTACCAAATGCTAATGAAAAAAATTGGCATCAATAGAGATGGTAAGAAAGGCTAATCAATACCAGGAAGAATCTCCTTGCAGAACTGCACATATGCTCTAGATGTGCCGTCAAAATGCCTGGCCGATGACAGCCACGCCTCACACAATTACTGTTGGTCAAAGACATGGGAAAAACAGTTTGGCTTTTGTGTCTTTTACCCTGTTGTGTAGGGAAAAAAACTACATCCACTATAAGAAATGGCAAAAACAATTCATTTCCAAGTATTTAAGTCATTTCCAAGTATTTAAAGCCCGTCACAGTCTTCAGGGGGCTAATTCTCTCGCTCAGCCATGGGCTAGAGGAATGGTGATCACACTCACACACAGAACACAAACCCCAGCACCTCCAGCAGCACCACCAAGACAAGGCCAGATGAGGGAGAGCACACACGTACGATGCAGTTTCCTGTTTTACAGCTTTACTTTATCGGCAATATCTGACAACTAAAAAAAACAATTTTGCAAATTGAACAGTAAATACTGAGTTGCTGTAATTAACAAAATTTGTCATACATACTGCAGAAGAGATTGGCATGTATTTAGGAAAACATTTATCCTTTTTTCCATATATATAATTCCTTTAAAGTTCTATATGAAAGCATTTTTGAAAAGACAAGGTTTTACTAATTATCTGCATTAAAAAATTAAAATCAAGTTAAACTAAGGTATCTGTAATTCATGTATGTCAATTATTTGGAAAAGCAATGAAACAGATGCTAAACCCATACTGTCTGGGGAGTCAAAACCCCTAACAAAATAGTTTTAACTAAAACATAAATGCCTAGGGAAATCTTCTGTAAGTAACAAAATCTATATTACGCAAAAAGAATATTTATTAATTGCATATAATTGGATATTTTAGTCAAAGGGTATGGTTGTATTTTATCCATGGAGGAACTGATCAGTTTCTTGAGGAATACCTTTTAAAACACATAAACAAACTAAATATAAAGTTAGGCCTCTTCTAGGATGTGTAATTTCTTCATTATGATGGAATGCAACAAAATACCTTGCCCTTGGGTTGCTCAGTTTCAGACAAAACAAATGCAAATGGCTTGTCAGATGACAGCTGTTTGATAAGGCTCCTCTACAAGACCTGCATGCTTTACTTTTCTCCGTGAAACTTGGGATGAAAGGCAGAAGGCAGGAAGAGAATTAATGTAGCATACAGTCTAAAGGCAATGCTACAACCGTGATTAAGTAGAAAAGTTAAAAGGCACAGATTTTCCACAGCTTCGCTGCGTGCAACCCATCCGTGTAACAAGTTGACAGGCCTAGCGCGTCAGCTCCATCATCCTCTTCGACAGCTAAAACGCAGCATTGCATCCCTTTTCAGAGAAAATTTGTGTCTGCACCATGAAGCGTTGTACATTATTTCTTAGCACTGCAGGGGGCTCAAGTCCATATGGAACCTTCACAAATATTACCACAGATCAAACCAGCGGCATTTGGAGGCAGATTTGACATACCTATTTAAACGAACAGCAGGGGTCCTCGGGCAGCCTCAGGCTGTGCAGGAGAAAACCTCAGTGGAAAGCCTGAGCCGCAGCTCCATTACTCAGCAAAGACACACTCTACATTTATCATTCATTTCATTTCTGCCAGGGCAAGAAGCTCATTTGCCCAAGGTCAACAAAAAGCAAAAAAAAGGTTTTCCTTTTTTTTTCCCCAAGAAATAAATGTACCTGACAAGTGGGGATTTTGTCCTTTGGGTCTGTGGAGTACAAACAAACACCAGATAATTCTAAAAAGCCCAGTACATATGTGCACAGAATTTAAAATCTGACTGCAGATGGGGGGAGCCCAATAAAATTTTTGTAACTTTTAAAAATCATATAATGAATGAAATAGAACCTGGGACCATGTTCTACAAATAAAATTATTTCTGTTGTTAATAATTAGATATCAAAAAATAATAATTAGATATCAACATCCAGCCTCTTCCTTTTTTTTTTATTATCCCACAGGGACCTCTCCCAAATTTTCATACTGTCAAACACAGCTCTGAAAACAAAACAAAAGCTGCAAGTAGCACACACAGTTGGGAGTCAAAGCACAATAAAATAATTTTTTTGATCATTTGGGGGGCCCAAATTTCATACACTAACCTACAAAAAGCAAAAATTGTATATAAACAAGAAAACAAAGTACAGTAACTATTTGACTCTCAAAAGAAGTGCCTTATAATACCCAATAGCATTAGATACTTTGATCCCTCTTTTGCATTATATACTTTGATTCCTCTTTCCTTTGTCATTTCTTACCTTGAAAGCACATACATGCACTATTATTGAGTTGAACATCTACCTAACATGACTTTCAATATGTAAGTAAAAGCATTTTATGGATGACCATTCTGACATAAATTCTATAAAGTTTATCTTTAGTTTATCATATTAAGTATGAATTAATAAAATATGGAGATTTTCAACATACTGTCTCATCTTTACAAGTTAGCTCTTTCTGAAAGTATTAGGTAAATTCTGAAGCTTCTGAGAAAAACCTCTGGTATAACTATTTAGCTTATAGTTTATATTATTTATCATGAATGCAATATACTTACATGCATTAATGAATAATATGATTGTTTGCCCGTATAAAAGAGAAAATGAAATGGACGGCCATCTTCTCCCCACTGGATTGCTAATGAAAAGCCAGATTAAAAAAAGTTATACAAATAGAGAGCTTTATTGTACTGCAATTATAAATCACATTTAAAATTCTGAGAAACGTTTATAACAACAAAAATGAAATACAAATATTTAGTTTAGCATATTTAATACGTAAATATTTAGAATTTTAAATATTTTGTGCCCATTAACATAAACTATATTTAATATAATATTCCTAAATATTTCAACATGAGAAGTCCTGCAATTTATTTTAAATAAAAACATGTAATAGCCAAAATCAACTTAGGACAAAAGATTTTAGGCATATTCTTAAATAGGAGAACTGATAAAGGCAATAACATCACATTCAGAGAATTAGAAATAGGCATGATATGATAAAGAAAAAAATTAAAATTGTGTATTTCTATGTCACATTATTTATTTCAACCACCTGGAGAGGCATCAGATCATCCTATCTTTTAAATGTCTAAGTCAGAAGGACCCCCCCAAAAGGTGTTAAGTGTAAATACTTCTGAAATACAGATGTTCATTTACCCCAATAACCACCAAAGAACTTGAGAAATTAAGCTACTATAATAAACTAAACGTTAATTCCATGACCTGTGCCCATACTTCGAGTTGTTTTTCTGTTAACCATTTATAGGAACTCTTGTATGTTAAAAATAATACTTCCTTGTCCATTAAATAAATTGTAAAATATTTTCTCAAAGTCTGTCACTAGTCTTTTAATTTTGCTTATGCTATCTTTTGACATCAAAAAGTTTAAAATATTTATGTATCTCAATTTATCACTTTTCCTCTATGGTAGTGCTTTCTAATCGTTTTTGTTTTATGTCTTTTTTCTTTTTCTCTTCATTACTGTCCCCACTATAGAGTCATTTTAAACTTTTTTGCCTTCACTGCCTGCCTCTCATGGGATTTTAATACCACAGATATACCACATATCTATCTGTTTTTGTACTGTGGTTCTTTGGAGGGCTACAGACCATTTTTCACCCTCTTGGGGATGATATCTCCTCCACTGAGAATGCATCCTCTAGGTTTTGGGCTTTCTAAAACTATTTCCCTATATTTTCTTCTGGAATTTTTATTTGCTTTCATGTTCAGATGTTTAATCTATCTGGAATTTACGTTATGAGGCAGATATCCAAGTATTATTTTGTCCAGCAGAGTCATTACCACACTGCAGTTATTTTGAATAGTACACCCTTTCCCTACTGAACTGCCACCTGCTATCAAATGTAGGGTGCATTTCTTCTCTGAGGATAACTGGTATTGGACATAGGCCACTAAAGTGAATACACTTAAAATCTGAGGACTGGGATAGGAATCTCCTGAATTAAACCCACATATATAAACACTCAATTTCATCAAATCTAGGAAGTCACAGATTTAAGACGCCCCATCATGTATTTTATATACCAAAAAGCAAGCAAAAAAAAAAAGCTGTCAAACTATGGCTGTCATCATAGTTCATATTAATTGCGAGATGCATCCTCTTGTGAGAGATGGTAAAATGTGAAAAAATGCTTATCTTATAATTCATTCAAACATATGCCAATGAGTGCTCTATTTTATTCCACTGGTTTATCTGTGTATTTTGCACCACTACCAATATTTTAATTACCAGGGCTCTGTGCTGCATTTTGGTAAGTGGTAGGGTAAGTAACCTCCATTATTCCTTACTCTTCTTAAAAAATTTCTCAGTTTCTTCACATTTACTCTTTCAAATACACTTGACAAGTCCCTCCCCTTCCAAATCCCACCAAAACTTTGAAATTCTACTAAATTTAATAATTTTTGAAATTATTAAATAATAATTATGAAAATAGCAACTCTGTAACACTGAGTCTTCCCTTACAGGAACATGGAATCTTTTCTCAACTATTCAGAATTTCGCCCAAGATTTTATAATTTTTTATATAAATCCTAGATATTTTTTCCAAGTTATACTT
This sequence comes from Myrmecophaga tridactyla, assembly GCA_004026745.1. NCBI lineage: Eukaryota > Metazoa > Chordata > Mammalia > Pilosa > Myrmecophagidae > Myrmecophaga > Myrmecophaga tridactyla. The sequence continues at coordinate 29,700 of PVIY010005016.1, forward strand.
GTGTATTTAGTTTTTGTTGCTCTAGATACTAGGCCCCTCCACTTCCCACTCAGGTATCTGTGCTTTTAATAAAAATCTGTCGTAATACATTTAGATCTAACTCACTCTTTTTATCATTTGATATTATTCCATGATATGACGCACAGGTTGTTTCTAATTTTTTGCTGATAATGAATATAATTGCCAATCTGATGGGTGATAATGGTCCATTATTTCTCATCTGATATCTGCATGTTTACTGCTACTTTTATTTTCTTCATTTATGACTTCCCTATTTTTCTTTGTCCATTTCTCTAATAAGCTATTTTCTTGTTTATCTTATGAGTAATTTAATCTAAATATTAGGCCTCCATTTGTCATGCTCCAAATTTTCTCCTGCTTATTGCTTGTCTTTTAAATTTACAGTGTTTTTATATCAAAGAGAAGTTTTACATTTTAAAGTAGACAATTTCTCAATCTGCATCCTTTGTTTATTATGACTTAAGGGCATTAATATAATCTATTATATCAAAAATGATAGTGTATGTTTATCCTTCAGCTGGCCATTTCTTATTTACTTCTGTTCTAGAGCTTGAATTTCTTAATTCCAAAAACATATAATGATTTTTAAAGTTTTGACTCAACTCTGCCATATTCTGTATACAACCTATTTTTTTTTAAATTCCATTTAATAGATTGTTTGTATGTATACGTATACATTTCTACAGTTGGAATTCAATGTTTTAAAATTGTTCTTGCCTGCCAAAATATATAAAGGCAGAGAAAGATCAAATTCATTTGTTACCAATGAGACCATCACATTAGTACACCCATTTCACACTGTTTTCATTGTGTGACTGTGGCTACACTTGATGTCATTAACTGGAAGGATGCTCTCACATCATCTCCACATATTGACATGTAATATTTCATCCTTGAGCTATACTATGGGTGTCTGTATAAAAGGGTCTCATTAAAAAAATTCTTCTAGGACAATTCATAATTTGAATACTTCTAGTATTCAGATTCAAATAATGATATTCTGTTGAAATTTTAAGACAGACTGTATTTTATAAGCGGGCGATCATAACTGTGAATATTTATTTCTAATTTCTTTGTCTTATTTTTAACCATACTTTTAAATCATACTCAAGACTTCCAAAAAACAATATTGAATAACAGAGGCAATCACAGACATACTCTCTTATATACAAGAAGTATGTGAAGAAATCTGATCTTTTTTTTTTGAAAGGAAGTATCAAACTGTATTTATTTGCAGATGGCATTGATTGTATTGAATCTATAAAAAGACAATTAGAATTAACAAATAAGTTTAACAGGTTACAGGATACGAGATCAAGATACTAAAATCTGATATATTTCTATATTCCAGCAATGAAAACAAATGATGTATTTTTAAATTGGATGTTTTTATTTCATATGATAGCCTTTCTCAAATAAAGGGAGTTTCTATTTTATTAAATGTTGTCAAAAAATGAGGAATTTTATTAAATCACCTTTTTTTCTGCATCTATGAAAATAAAATTATGTATTTGTGCTCAGCTCAACCCAGAGAATTACATTAATAAATTTCTTAATGTTAAACCATCCTTATATTCCTGGGGGGAAAGGTCCCCTGGTATATAGTATAATGCTTTATTTGGCTTGCTGGCATTTTATTTAGTGTTCTGGCTTGGCTGCTTTATAGTCACACATCCTTGTGTTTAATTCCCATATACATACAATGGGGAAAATAATAGCACCTGCTTAATAAAATTGTCACGCAGATTATGAGTTAATACATGCAAAGTACTTAAAACTGTGTTAGCTCACTGTTTTAATAAACACTAGCTATTGTATTATCTAGATTTTTCAAATTAATGGAATAAAGTTACCATAACAACTTACACTTAAAAAATATCCTCTGGATATTATTATTTAAAATTCTTAATAGTGTTCTGATGATTTTTCCCTTTTTTTCCTTGATCAGATTTGCCAGAAGTTGACCGATTTCATTGGCTTTTTCAAATAACTACTTGTTGGTTTTATTTATCATATCCTTTTTGAAATTTTTCACTTTTTAAATTAATTTAGTCTTTTCTGGCTTCTTGGATTGAATTCTTAGTTCAATTACTTCCAATATTTCTTAATTTATAATAAATATATATTTGCCTCTGCATGACACATTGTCCATATCCTGTAGGTTTTGATATTCACTGTTCTCTTTTGTCATATGCTTCTAAATATCTGTAATCTCAACTCTGACTTCCTCTTTAACCCACAGTTATATGGTTTTACTGATTTTAAGTTAGAACATCTAATTTCTTTGGTTTCTATTTTTTGGAATTTATGAGGTTTTCTTTATGACCTAATACATCATTATTCTATTATTATTCCATAGATACCTGAAAAGAAAATGTTTTCTATATATGTGTGTCTGTACCCTTAGTTGACAGCTTTTATTCTCAAGATTTCAATGCTAAATGGTTGGTGTAAAAGGGTTCATGATCATCAAATCCACTTATGAGCATTAGGTTTTATCCATATAAATTAACATTCTTGGTCTCACTGTATCTTCTCCCCGTACCGTACCCCTTGAATTTCATTTTGTCCAATATTAGGTGCTACTCCTGGCTTCTAACATCAAGTTGATATAGATCTTTGTTTTTGCGAGTATTTTCCTCACTTTTCTTTCAACAGCATGGAGTAGGATTTTTATGTTAATCCAACCTAGAAGACTTCATTTTTTAATAAGGGAAGTGGTAGCACATTATAATTGCCTTAATCTATCCAAAATTAAATTCACTGATTTTTTTACTTAAAAATCAGTTTGTTTTTTATTTACAAAGTACAACAAAACTGAGAGATAGATAAAACACACACACTATGCTAATTCTAGAGCATTTAAATATGATATACTGTAAGATAATCTACCAACACTGATATATTTCCAAAATAAGACATGAGCATTTTACAGAGACTGAGAAAATTCACTTGCTATATTTCAGCTGATAGTAATAATAAACTTGTTACTTACAAGCCGATATAATTTGAAAGAAAGAACCAGTCTCAGAGGGGGCAGATGTAAAAGAAATGTAATTAGTAGAGGCACACAGAACAAAGAGAGGGAGAGACCTAGATGGTCAGACTGAGAGGTTCAAAACTAGAAGAGCCAGGAAAAAAGAAAGACAAACAAAAAAACAAAAACCATAGCCATAACAAACATTTACAGAAAAGCTATAAGAGTTACTGTGACTTGTGCATATACTCTTACTTGTATAAAACTGAGCTTCATCTTTAAAACTGATACACTAAAATTTCTAATATAGTCTTCATTATTTCCTCAAGTCTACTATTAAATTGATGGTATACTTGAAAATCAACCATGTTTAAGAACTGTGGAAATATGAGATAACATAGTCATAAAAAGATTCAAAATATTTATTATTCTAACTAAAAAGTCATTTTATAGAATATAGTGGGGCAGTAAAAGAATAGAAAGCCTGGTTTTGAACACAAGCAAGACTAGTAGAAGCATCAATAAAAAAGAAATAAATTTTTCAATGTAAATTTTAAAGATCTGCTCTCTTACCAAACTCTACTTAATCATCTCTCTAAAACCTAATGTTATCAGCATCCTGAGCACTTATGGTTTCAGACTATTCAATATACTCACACATTTTTGCTACTGAGTTAAATGCTTATTAGGAATCAATTGTGTTTACTCCCAAACCACTTATTACAGTTGTACTTATTTCTGTAATTACAGGAATTAAGTATTTCATAAACAGATGAACTATGAGTGCAAACAGAGATGATAGTTGCTGCTTCTACGAAAACTAAGTTTAATGCTTTGGAAAAACTCAAAGGTAAGTTGCTAAAAAGTTGCATTAACTTCAGTGTGGATGAGGGGGAAATTTCATAGAAATCTAGAAATATTCTGCACTCAAATTTCTTAGGAAGTTTCCTTAAGTTCTTTGCTTCACTGTAAGGAAATTAAAACTGAAAAACTCAATGTTGCATTAAGGGACATGATTTATACAAAAGAAATGAGGAGGAATAAACATATTAAAGAGGAAAATCTATAAGGTATATCAAAAGATTGATTAATAAGTACAAGTTAAAAAAATTATTTCTGGCTTTGACAGAAATTTTCAATTAACTGACAACTACCACTATCTACACTAGATAGGGGCTCTAGTTTTTAGGAAATACATTATTCAATTTCCTGGCAACCTTAAATCGTATTGTGTTTTTTCTTCAGGATTTTAAAAATTTTACACATCTAAAAGACAAATAGAAAATCTTAAAAGAAGCCAGAGAATACAGGAGACACATAAGAATGATGGCTAACTGCTCATCAGAAACAATGCAAGGGAAGTGACAATGGAATGACATCATTAAAATGCTGAAAGACTAAAAATGAAAGAAAAATTATATTCAGAGAAAATATCCTTCAAAAATGTAAGAAAAACAAAAAATTTTCATATAAACAAACACTGAATTTATTAACAGCTAACCTGTATCAAACTCTCTCAAAAATGTTTTTTAGAATGCAAATAAATTAAGGTGACATTAGTATAAGCATGAACTATAACCCAACCTCATTCTAATTTTATTTAATTGAAAAGAAAGTCTCCAAACTGTCATTTAGTAGTAGTTACAGAAGATTTTTTATTTACATCATGACTGTCATGACATATGAGTGACTCTAACAATACAAGGGGACTGCTGATTTATAATATAACACTGCTGTAAAGAAAAACAATGTTTTCATTTTTGAACAAACCTACCTCTTTGTTTTGGAAAAATGTGTTCAGGATGCTGTAAAATAAATTAAAAGTGCATTATATAATTACTATAAAATATAAAACCAAACAAAAAATTTTTAAAAATATAAAATAACTACCTTCATTATTGGCCTGGCTCGCTTCTCAAACAAACCACTTGGAAATAGGTAAGCAATAGCTCTCTGAAAATATATTCAAAGGTTAATTAGGAATTGTTATAAAAGCAAGTTAATGTTCTAACTACTAGTCATTGAGTGCATACTGTGTGCCAGACTCTGAACTAAGATTTTCATATGTATTACCTCATTTTATAATTTTTATTATTTTTTTAAATTGGAGAATTTGCAGCTTTACAGAAAAATCATACGGAAAATACAGAGTTCCTATATACTACCCTATGATCAATACCTTGTATTAGTATGGTACATTTGTTACAATTCATGAAGAATATAATTAGAATAGTACTAATAATTAGAGTCCATGGTTTACATTAGGGTTCACTGTTTGTATTGTACAGACTTATTTTTTTTAATTTTTATTCTATTAACATATATACAACCTAAAACATTCCCTTTTAGCGACATTTCAAGTATATACTTCAGTGCTGTTAATTACATTCAGTGTTGCACTGTTAATTATATTCACAATGTTGTGCTACCATCACCATCATCCATTACCAAAATTTTTCCATCATTCCAAACAGAAACTCTGTACAATTTAAACATTAATTTCCCCCTTCCCTACCCTCACCTCGGCCCCTAGTAACTTATATTCTAGTTTCTGACTCTATGAATTTGCTTATTCTAATTATTTCATATCATTGAGATCATACGATATTTGTCCTTTTGTACCTGGCTTATTTCACTCAACATAATGTCTTCAAGGTCCATCTCTGTTACTCAATGTATTAGAATTTCATTCCTTTTCACAGCGGAATAATATTCCACTGTATGCATAAATCACATTTTGCTTATCCAGTCACCTGCTGATGAACACTTGGGTTGCTTCCATTTTGGGGTTATTATGAATAATACTGCTATGAACACTGGTGTGCAAACATCTGCTCATTTCATGATTTTTTAAATGGCAAAATAAAACTACTACCCCTCCCTTTCCAAAAGAAAAAAATTTATAACTATTAAATTGTTTTCTGACCATTTTCAAATGTTGGTTTAAAACATGTCAATCCTTGAATGTGATGCCATAAATTACTTCTCTCTTTTTAATGGAAAACTAGAGATGCCTGTATTCAACTTATCTGGCTCAAAGGCAATTCTAACTTACATAAGATTTTGCAAGTGACACAGACAGAAGAGTGAGAAGAACAGGCTCTTAAGTCTCATCCGCTATGACCCCTCTCAGGTTTTTATAGCCTCTGAGCTTTTCCCAGAAATTGTGAGAGACTTTTTAAACTACATTCTTTCTAAACAGGTTCCCTCAAGTGTCTGTTTCTCAAGAGGGATGCTATTTGCATTTTGGGTGTGGCAACTCTGTTATAGTAACTTTCTCCTATACTGCAAATCATTTAAGATTCCTGGCCATTTTCTAATATACGGCAACAATATTCCTAATCTGAGACAAATCCTATCCCCATATATTTCCAAATGTCTCCCATCTCCCAGAGAGTAGTACTGCTTCCCATCTGAACACAACTGCTTACACCATTTCAGTACCTTTTCCAATTATCCTCCGTGCCATTAAAAAAAAGTACATTTTCATGTATTAAAGGAGCATCAAGTGAAAAGTCTGTGGTCTTGCATCTTAGCACCCTATCTGAACTCTAAATAAACTGGTAGACCATTAAATCACATACTGTTAGTATGCCTATTCTCAAGACAGCCTTTTCTGCCCGTCCATATGGTAAATGTGCTAGACCAGTTTCTGTCCCTGATAGAAGGGGCCTATAGTTCTGGGGTATAAATGCAAGTACATGAGGGAACTCAGTTGTGGCTTTGGGTCAAGTTGCATTCTCTCACTCAGCCATTTGGCAACAAATAAAACTAAAAAAAAAAAATTAGACCAAACATCAGAGTGCTAGTTTAAATAAATCAGAGACCTCTCTTCCTTCCCTCCCTTTAGGAGAAAAGGATGATGAGATAACTGCATTACCACTTAGAAACTGGACCAAACCTGACACCAATACACAATAAACTCCAAAATAATCAGAGATCAAAATGTTGAAAATGAAACCAAACAAGTATTAGAACACAACATGAGTGAATTTCTTTATAATCCAGGAATGGGGAAAATTTTTCTGACTCAAAATTCAGAAGCAAAGAAAGAAAGACTGGCGGGCCACGGTGGCTCAGCAGGCAGAGTTCTTGCCTGCCATGCCGGAGACCTGTGTTGGCTTCCTGGTGCCTGCCCATGCAAAAAATAAAATAAAATAAAAGACTGACCAATTAAAGTACATAAAAAACAAAAACAGGGCAGGCCACAGTGGCTCGGCAGCAGAATTCTCGCCTTCCATGCAGAAGACCTGGGTTTGATTCCTGGACCATGCATTCAAAAAAATGAAAAAAACAGAGGGAGGGGCGGGTAATGGTGGCTCAGTGGCAGAGTTCTCGCCTGCTATGCCAGAAACCCAGGTTCAATTCCCAGAGCCTGTCCATGCCAAAAAAGAAATAAAACAACAGAGGGAGAACTCTATGTGGGACATGACATCCAGGGGTAAAAGTTCCTAGTGGCATGGTGCCTCCCACCAGCAATGTGTCAAGAGTGTATATAGCTTTACCAACACTGGGCTGTCAAGCTTTTGAATTTTTGCGAGTCCTGTTAGATGAAAAATGATATCTCAGTAGTTTTCATTGCAGTTTTCTTATTGTAAGTACCTTTGAGCCATATTTTCAGACGTTTAAGAGCCATTCATGAATCATTTTTTATAAACTCTGTTAATGTCTTATCCGTTTTATCTGTTGGGTTTTGATCTGTCTTCTCTCCGTCTGTTGTGTTGTTTTTTTTTTTTTAACTTTTTTTTTAATTGTGAAATATAACATATATACAAAAATGCAGTAAATTTCTAAGCCCGGTGTTGGTAAAGCTATATACACTCTTGACACATTGCTGGTGGGAGGCAAAATGGTATAACTCCAAAGTTGGAAATCTGTCACTATCTAACAAAACTACATATATGTTTACCCAGCAATCACACTTCTATAAATTTACCCTGAAAAATATACTCTCACAAATAGAGAACAACATAAGCACAAGTTATTCATTGATTTATAAGAGCAAAGTATTAGAAAAAACCAAATGTCCACTCGCAAGTGGTTGATTGAGTAAATGATACAGGAATATGGAAAAGTATATTGGATTCTTTGGGCAAACACAACACAGGAAAGATAAAGTGATCTATTAAGGGGTGGGTGGGTATAGGGATCAGAGAGCAAGATTTCTCTGGGTTTTTACCTTTTTATACAGTTGAATTCTGAACCATGTAAATGTTTTATATATCCAAGAAAGTCTAAAGCAAACAGAAACAAACCTAAAGACAACAAATCACCTATACTTGGCAGACTTACTGTTAATAGAAATATTGATATTATAATTCTGAAATATTTTGTGCATATTGCAGGATTAAGCAAATAAGCAAATAAATTAATTGAATAGGTATCAAGATTTTATTATAGCAGGAAAGAGATGCAAATATAAAAGAAGAAAAAGTAATCTATAATCTTAAATTTGAATTATGTACATCAATATAAGCTCATGACTAAAAAATATATATTATTTCCTAACTCTGTCCCCTGAAAGAGCATACAAGCCGTGGAAACTCAGGAGCAATGACTGACCCCCTAGCACCCAGATCTTGTTTTCTAAATATCAATATAGGGAACATGGTTCCTTGGAGTAAAGGTTGATTGTAGGGCTAGGGTAGGGAAAATACATGATGAGCCTGGGACCCTGGTGCTAGAAAACAAGAAAGCATACAGGAGACAGCTTTTACAGGGCTCCCACTGGCCAAACTTGGGACAATTTGAACATCAAAAATAATGATAATGCCTTATGAGGTGATGTAATGGTCAGGCTCATGTGCCAACTTGGCCAGGTAGTGGTGCCTGGTTGTCTGGTTGGGCAAGCGCTGGCCTGCTGTTGCTGTGACGACATTTCATGGACTTAAATCATGACCACACTGGCTGCATCCAATGTGTCCTCTGTAATGAGTGATGCTTATTCAGAAGAGACAATCACTTTTCTTGCCTCAGCCAGCCAGACTCTCCTGAGAGTTTACTGATAACCTTCATTGGAGCTGCCAGCTAGTGGCCTGCCCTACAGATCTTGGACTCTTACATCCCCATGGTTGAGTGAGACACTTTTTTTTTTTTTAACTTTTTAAATTGTATAATATAACACATATACCAAGCAAAGAAAGAAAAAAGCAATAGTTTCAAAGCACTCTTCAACAAGTAGTTACAGGACAGATACCATCATTTCAGATTTTTCCTTCTAGCTGCTCCAGGACATTGGAGGCTAGAAGGAATAAATATTTTTTTATCATTACAACTGACTTTTTTGTGTGTGTGCATGAAAAAAAAACATATATACAAGAAAGCAATAAATTTCAAAGCACAGCACAACAATTAATTGTAGAACAGATTTCAGAGTTTGGTATCGGTTATAATTCCACCATTTTAGGTTTTTACTTCTAGCTGCTCTAAGGTACTGGAGACTAAAAGAAATATCAATATAATGATTTAGCAATCATACTCGTTTGTTAAACCCTAACTTCTCTGTATAACTCCACCATCACCTTTGATTTTTCTCCCACTCTACGAGTATTTGGGCTATGTTCATTTTATGTAGGAAGGGCTGTCAATAATAAGGGGTAGGGAGATAGAACTAGCTGATGTTCTGGAAAGACTGGCCCCTCTAGGTTTCAGGACTGATCTGGTCCTGAATAAATTTTATATTAACAGATATCTCCCGCTGATTCTGTTTCTCTAAAGAACCCTAGATAATACAGGTGGTTTGGAGTTATATACCCTAGAAAAACATGTCCTCAAACTTAATCCATTCCTGTGGGTGTGAACTCTTGTAAATAAGACCTTTTCATGAGGTTATTTCAGTTCAATCAGGATGGGTCTGAATCTTATTCCTGAGGGACTTATAAGGAAGATCAAAGAGAGAGAAAGAGAGAGAAAGCCACACAGGGAGCAGCCAGAAGCTGTAGGTCAATGGAACCAAGAAGCCAGGAGAGGCTGCCATGTGCACTGCCATGTGACACAGAAGCCAAGGACCAAGAATTGCCAGCATTATGTCTGATGCTCCTTTTATCTACCTTATTGACAGACGAGTAAAACATATGGATTAAAAATAAATGAATAATAGGGGGAACAAATGTTAAATTTAGTAGATTGAAATGCTAGTGATCAATGAAAGGGATATGATATGTATGAATTTTTTGTTTTCTTTTTCTTTTTTTTCTGAATTGATACATATGTTCTAAGAAATGATCATGATGATGAATTAACAAAAAAAAAAAAAAAAAAAAAAAAATTGCCAGCAGCCAGCCCCAGAAGTCTACAGTGTTCTGGGAGAAAGCATTCCCCTGAAGATGCCTTGATTTTAGACTTCTTCTAGACTCAAAACTGGAGCCAATAAATGTCTATTACTTAAGCCAACCCATAGCATGGTATTTGCTTTGGCAGTAAAGAAACTAAAGCACCTTATAAGACACTTAGTGTGTGTATGTGTGTGTGTTTAAGAGTGCATACATATATTCAAGGTGAGAGGGCAAGAAGAAAAGGAAAGCTCTTCTTCATAGAATACTAGTTTATAAAAGTAAAAGGAATGACAGAAAATCATCATTTTACAATTTCCAATGTAATTATCAATTCAGGCAAGGATTCATCAATGGTTGTTAAAGCCACTGGCTGGAAGGCTATTATGGAATAGAGCATTCACATGGACTCAAAGTATCACCCTACACATTTACAACAAAGAGGCCTAGTGGTCAGACATATCATCATCACCAGTGGGACAAACTGAGCTTACCTCCTAGTGTGATGCAGCGAGAAGTACACAATATCATCAAAGTAGTATTCTTTTTATATTTTGAATCTAATCACAAAGAAGCAATCAGAAAGCCAGAATGTAGGATAATTATATAAGACAAGTGGCCTGGATTTTGCAAAACAACTGGCCAATCATAAAGACATTTTGGGGACAGTTAAGGAAATTTTAACATAGATTATATATTATATGACATTAAAATTATAATAGATGTAATAATGGTACTGTGGGAGATGTTGGTATGAAAGAGATGCACACTGATGTATTTAGATTAAGGTATTACAATGTCTAAAATTTTCAATGCTTCAGCCAAAAAAAAGTATATATATATAGAGAGAGAGACAGAGCTATAAGAAATATGGCAAAATTTTAACAATTGGCAAATCTATATGAAGGGTGTGTATACTGTGGATGTCTGTGTGCATTCACTATTAAATTTTTCTGGAAATTCAAAAAATTACAAAATAAAAAGGTAGAGAAAAATTTTTTAAATAATAATAAATAAGATCTTCCCAAACTCAACTTGTCTGAGTAGGGCCACTACTGGCCTGCAGTATCTGCGGGCCTACTAGATTTTAGCCCTCATTCTCACAGTCATAACGTGGCAGCTCTGTGTAAAACCTGGGTTAGAAGATGTGCTGGTTTGAAAGGAAGTATGCCCCCTAAGAAAAGCCATGTTTTAATATAAATCCCATTTCATAAAGGTAGAATAATCTATTCAATACTGTATGTTTGAAACTGTGATGAGATCATCTCCCTGGTTGATGTGATTTAGTCAAGAGTGGTTGTTAAACTGGATTAAGGGACGACATGTCTCCACCCATTTGAGTGGGTCTTGATTAGTTTCTGAAGTCCTATAAAAGAGGAAACATTTTGGAGAATGGGAGATTCAGAGAGAGCAGAACGATATAGCCACGAGAAGCATAGTCCACTAGCCTGTGACCTTTGGAGATGAAGAAGGAAGATGCCTCCCGGGAAGCTTCACGAAACCGGAAGCCAGGAGAGAAGATGCTAGCAGGTGACGCTGTGTTCACCATGTGCCCTTCCAGATGAGAGAGGAACCCTGACCGTGTTCACCATGTGCCTTTCCAGATGAGAGAGAAACCCTGAACTTCATCGGCCTTCTTGAACCAAGGTATCTTTCCCCGGATGCCTTTGATTGGACATTTCTATAGACTTGTTTAAATTGGGACATTTTCTCCACCTTAGAACTGTAAACTAGCAACTCATTAAATTCCCCCTTTTAAAAGCCGTTCTGTTTCTGGTGTGTTGAATTCCGGCAGCTAGCAAACCAGAACAGAAGATTAGACAATGTTCTGTTGAATTAGACTAAGTTCAACCCTTCAATTTAAGGTGGCCTCATCATAAGTACAAGGGAGAAAATGCAACTATTGAAAGGTCACTGGCATCATTTCAAATGTGAAAATTACCAATAAGCTAGATCACCACTGAACACAGTCCTAGAAGGGAATGAAAATGTGGAGAATTCTATTCCAACCTTGGATTTTTCATGAAAACTAAGACGTAGAAAATTTATGAAGAAGTTAATTGGTAGAACCTGGAATAAATCATCTATATCACTAAGGATGTCTAGGAAAAAAGAAAAGAAGCTAACAAAGAAAGAATTCAACTGAAAGGGTCAGGGAAATTGCTTTTGCCTTAAAGAAAAATCTTGACTAAAGTAAATTTAATGAACATATTGCAAAATTTATAATCCCTCATTATATATGAGGTATTATACCACATAATGTGGAGAAGGTTTATAGAGCAAAAGACATCGTGTCAGATAAAAAGCAATACCATAAATTCAGTAAAAACAATGAAAAAAAAGGATGGAAGGAAAAAAATGGGACTAGTAAATGAAATATAGCCACTGCTTTTAACAGAAATATACAAGATAGAAAAGGAATATATCCAGCTTGCTATCATCTGTTTAGTATGCATAGAATGTTATTTACATGACCCTAACCTATTACTTCTCTCCTATGGGCATTCCACACAGATTTTTCACAAATTCAGAATCAAACAAAAGACTACCTTGAAAAAATGATGAAAATATAATTTTGTTGCTTTTTACGTCTGCTTAACTCCCAGTATACACAGTTGATAAAACTCAAATAGGTTAAATACCCTTTTGAAATAATGAATATTTATAAGAACAAGAGAATTTTGAATGTAATTTTGAATGTTAGTATGAAGTAAAGCAGCCTACAGATATGTTTCAGACAGATCATTATATATGAAGTAAAATAATTCCTTTTTTCCCTCTATTTTGGAAATCAGAAAGGGAGTGGTGAACATGAATATATAGGATGAAAGGGTAACTAATAATTATTTTTGTGCCTTATTCTAACCATAAGATATTTTTCAAGTATCACTACTCTCAGTGATTTTGAATTGTAAGGATACCAATTTTTATCCGGTTGTTGTGATAATTAAGTAAGATATTTGTAAATGCATAATACGCAGCAAGCACTCAATAAATGTTAACCATTCACATAACCACTATGTGAAGCACTATCACACGTTATTTTCAGACTTGCAGAACAGTTCTTGCTTGATTAGCTCTATTTTACAGATGATGAAGCAGTTAAGTAGCCAGTCCAAGATCATACTGAAATAAAAGGCCAAGTTAGAATCTGAATTTATTGAAATTTAATTTCAAAGTGTTCTTCTTTGCCTATCCTTAGTAACCATTCTAGTTTTCTCAGAAAATAAATTTTCCTCTTCACTATTTCAAGGATATTCAGCTATTTAGAGGCAAAATCGGGGGTTGGGGGGAGGGACTAACTATCCTAAAGGAAAAGAGATCAACTATTCATCCTCATAAATGTTATTCAACAAATATTTATCCTACCTACTTAAGTCATGCACTCTGCTAATTCAGAAAAACGAGTAAGATACAGCTTCCAGCCTCAGTCAGTTTGTTCTAAGTAGTAGAAACAGATGAATAAATAATCTCAAATATAGGGGCTGTTGTAATAGTATACAGGGAGTAATATTGTATAATAAAATAAACAAAGGACCTATGAGAGAAATATATATATAGATTATATTGAAAGTAAAAAGGAGAATTGGTCTGCTACCTTTTTGCCAGTGATACTTTTCATGTAACCTTTCTTAATAGTCATTTTTTCCTTTCTAAACAGTGCCTTTACATACTGTTGTCTCTGCCTGGAATATCATTGTTCGGATTCCAATCTTCTGTCTTTGAAGACTTAGATCAAATGCAACCTCTCATGTGAAGCCTTCTCTGAATTCCCTGGGCACTTAGCTATTTCTCTTCTCTGCTGATACCTCAATAATAGTACTTTCCCTGCTGTACTACTGCTCTCCCATCTCATTTAAACAAAAGAGAACAATAGTCCTTCAAGGCCCATATACCCACTATTCCAATCTCTCCCCAAGCTTGTCAATGTCTCCAACTTCCATATTACTCCCCAGCAATCATAAAGGGCTGACATTTATTTTGTTTTCCTTTTCATACCAACTGCTGCCATATTTGTGAACAACTTCAAAGTTCATGTGGATGAACCATCTAGAATTAGATCCCTGAGTGTCATCTAGGCCAATAAATAAGCCTCAATTTCCCTTTACATTCCTGCCTTTAGAAGCACCCACTCATCTTCTGAAATACCCCATTCTTTCTTCCATTGATTTCAACCTGGCTTCCATCAGAATTCTTATCTTGCAATTCTTTTTTCAGGGATCACTAAGGGCCCTTTTCAAATCCCAAGATCTATTTTCAGTTCTCTTCCATAAAGATTACTGTCTTACTTCACTGTCTCAATATTCTTCCTCCTCCCATAAAGCCATGTTCCCCTCTTACTTCACTCAAAGTTTCTCCTTCATCTTTTCTAAATACATCTTTCTTCTTCCCTTAAATGTTGCCTTCCCTCGGAGTTTCATTTTAGATCCTCTTCCTGTCATGCAGATATATGTATAGAGAAACCAAATCCATTTTTCCAAGTCCCCAAAATTTCCAACATCAACTGCCTTCAAGATTTTTCAATGTAAGTATCTCAATAGCACACCCAAAACTGTTTATCAAATCACATATTTTGCTTTCTACCAGTTCTTAGATCTTGATTTTATTTTGATTGTGCTAGAGATCTATTCTCAAGGGCAAAGCATCTTTTCTTAGACATCGATTTCCCACCCCAAATCTAGAACATAGCACACTCAAAAGATAAATGTCTTAAAAAAAAAAAAAGATAAATGTCTTAATAACAAAATACATTGCAGGGCCAACTGCATAGTGAACTAACTATAAAAGAGATTTTATAGACAAAAGGGGAAATTTGACTACTAAGAAGGTATCAGGCAGTAACAGAGAACTCAAATTAATTTTGTTAGATATGTTAATGATATTGTGGTTACAAACACTATCAATTTGTGGAGATGTATACTCAAGTACTTAGGGGTGAGAGATCACGTTCGCAATTTACTTCGTATTTTACTTTAAAATAGTTCAGCCAAAAAAATGGAGCAAGTATGGCAAAATGTTAATAGTTGTTTAATCTGGGTAATGATCATATGAGTATGCATTGTACTATTATTTCTTTTCTGTACAATAATATTTACTGCTATTGTTTTAGTCTTGAATGTTTTGATGTTTTTCAATTCTTGTTCCTACCCATTAACATACATTCATACATATATTTACGTCTGTGTGTATTAAGATATGTATTAAAAGATTCATTATGACTTGCATATAAGTCATATGAATCTTTTGCCCTTCCATAATTTGAAATTGTTTCAATAAATCTTTGTTATTTCATTTGGAGCAACACAACCAATTACTGCATTTCTAAATTTCTATGTATTCTTTTGTAAAATTTTCATACTGTTTTCAAAACCAATTCCTTACACATTTAGAACTGTTTCAATAAGACAACATAAAAGTGAAACTGCAGAATGGTATTATTTATAGTCCCAATGTATTCTCTTTTTAAAAATAACACAAAGTAAAAAATACAATTTCTTATTTAGGGGGAAAAGAAGAAGTGATCCTCTAGCCAGCATTATATAATAGAACTTCCTGAGATGAAGAAAACATAATTTGTTCTGTCTGATAAGAAAAGCCAGTACCCCAGGGACTGCTGTGAACTTGATATATGGCTAGTACAACCAAGGAACTGAACTTTTAATTGTATTTAATTTTAATTAAAATAACTGTACATAGCTAGTGGCAACTAGACAGTTCGAGCCTGTTGTAACTGAAGCCTTTACGCAGTATAGCTCTATAGTTACTGTACTGCATTTCAGCAAGGTTTTAAACTTCATTCAACTTTTATAAAGTTCATAATTTAATTTTATTGGTCTAACTTAACAAATATCCACAGTCAGAAGAGAGAATTTTAACAACCAAATAGTCTCTGAATAGAAGATCACTATGATGAAGCTTGCTGTGATGGCCATTCCTCATTTTCTCTTCTATAAAGTGAGAGGGTTAAACAATATCACTTGAATACTTGAGATATATGATTTAATT
Source organism: Myrmecophaga tridactyla (assembly GCA_004026745.1). Taxonomy (NCBI): domain Eukaryota; kingdom Metazoa; phylum Chordata; class Mammalia; order Pilosa; family Myrmecophagidae; genus Myrmecophaga; species Myrmecophaga tridactyla. The sequence continues at coordinate 45,975 of PVIY010005016.1, forward strand.
CCTTGGGCTTGAATGGATAACTCAATATTATGAAAACAATCTGGAAAGTAGCATTTCTTAATATGTCTCTTGGCATTAGTGAGGTCTTTTGCCACTAATCAGAATGGCCTTAAATGACTCCGTAAAAGGCAAGATAATTTGGCTTAAGTTATGCACCCCATTTCAGTCTGGATTTTGTTGCTGGCGACAGGGGTGGGAACATTTATAAATAGGAAGTGGGAGGAAATTTTAAGTGAGTATGTATACACGCACACACACACACGTTTTGGGGTGAAAATTACAGTAATATAACAAGACTCGATACTTAATTAGTCTTCCTGTAGATTTTGTAAGTTTAAGGATCTTTGTTGGCGCAGCTCTGTTTTTCCCTCTATTGTTCTTCTCTGTAATTAAACTTAACATGCTATTGGAAAGAAAAAGATATATCAAGTTGTTACAAATACTGGACACTCTTTCTGTTTGCTTTTCTATTTCCTTCCTCCTAGCATCAAAGCATTAAGAGAAAAAAACCCACAAGACATAATAGAAACATGCATTGGTGGTGGAAACTTAGGGGATATAAACTTCCTTCTCATGTCCCAGGAAGGTTCACCTGAAAGAAGAATCTCCTCCTTCCAGAGTCCATGAGGACAGTGCCTTGTTTGCAGTGTGCCCTTTCAGGGAGCATCTCCTCCAGGTGTTCAGTGCAAGTCCTCCTAACCGGCAGTAAGGCTTTCACTTCAGTGCCAGGGGAATGCTTCACCACCTCCATTCTAAAAACAAGAATGGTGGGGGAAGGGAGGGAGTGTTACCATCTTTCTCTCTACAACCTGCTGTTGGTAGTGATGCCATCAGACAATTCTGCATATCTGCAAAGCATTAAAAAATATCTGTTGCAGCCTCCTGTTCCACCACCAGTCAGCAATCTCACCAGCACTGTCTTGCTGTAATTTCTGGACCATGCTTACATGCTAATTCAATGCCTAGCCAGCAGAAACTAGATCAGTGGCAGGCACATCCCACTGCTAAACTGAACTATTAGGGACACAGTGACTTGATGTTTATTTTAGTAGCAAGAAATTTCTCAAGCCATTCTAAATACAACACTAACTATCCAACTCTACCATGACCAACACTGACCTGCCCCCTGGATTTCTTAACCCATTTCTTTTAAGAGCCACAGGCTCAAGAGACTTCCCTAAGGTCTCCGCACAGATAGTAAGACAATTTCATCACATTCCTTTAACTTGGCAGCCTTTACAAAAAACTTCACTAAACATCAAAAGCTAAAGTCTTCCATGGGTTGTTCTCCTGAGTCCTTGGGACTTTCCCAAATACACAGCAACTAGAAATAATGGTGCTCCCGTTCAACAAAAGGTATTACGCTTTTTCTATGAAATTCACAGTAAGGATTTCTAAATAGGATAATTATAATAAAGGTAACTAACAAAAATGGTTGAGCGTAGAGAAGATTTAAAACTTTTAAATTAAGGTAAAGATTTAGTTGGAAAAGGTTGAGTCACAAGCAGAAGAAAATGAGAAACATGAAGGCAAAGAAAATGTTAAAGCATTTCAGTCTTTTTAAAGCAGTGTTCCTGTTATGTCATTCAGAAACTGTTAGGCTAAACGCCCCACCCATAACTTCCAGGAGGCCCCTTGCAAAACCAAATCTGCCCCTGTTCACCCATGGCAGTCCCATGACTGTCCTTGCAAACACCCTCCAGTAGCTGCATTCCTGCACAGGTCACCTTATCCAACCCTTCCCATAGTTACAGCCCCGGTGGCTACAAGCTTGCAATAATTCCCTGCTCACCTTGCCAATTTCTTGCTCCCAGGCTAGAAAATGAAAATCCACCAACTCCCTGCCCCCACCAACCATCCTACATATAAGCTGTACCCTATCCCCTGCTCAGGGCTATCTTAAGGGTCAGCCCGCCTGCACACAGTTGCACAATAAAGCCCCTTTAATGGAGTTTTGGTCTCTTCTCCTCCCTCCAAGTTGAGAAATCTATCAGAAACATCTGTATTAGTGCATTAGTTAGGGTTCTCTAGAGAAACAGAATCAACAGGGAACACTCGCAAATATAAAATTTATAAAAGTGTCTCATGTGACTGCAGGAACCCTGAGTCCAAAATCCGCAGGGAAGGCTGTGAAGCCGACGATTCCGATAGAGGGTCTGGACGAACTCCACAGAAAAGGCTCACCAGCTGAAACAGGAAGAGCCTGTCTCTTTTGAATCTTCCTTAAAAGGCTTCCAGTGATCAGATTAAGCATTACTCATTGCAGAAGACACTCCCCTTTGGCTGATTATAAATGTAATCAGTTGTGGCTGTAAGCTGACATGATCATGATTTAATTCTGTGAAATGTCCTCATCGCAACAGATAGGCCAGCACTTGCCCAACCAGACAAACAGGTACCACCACTTGGCCAAGCTGATACATGAACCTGACCATGACAGTCCACCCGTTGTCAAGCTGGCAACTATACATACCACCTTAAACCATACCTAATATCTAAATAAAAAACAATAAAACACACATTTTTTCTTTCACCTAATAATACTCAACTGTCCTGCATATAACTGGAAACACATTAAATCTCTCCAGAATAGGGTGCAAATCCTTGGGTAATATTCATTCTTAAACTTGATATCTTACAACTTAAATAGTATAACATGAACAAAACAGCATTACATTCCTCGTTTCTGTAACTGATCACGTGGTCGAAGTCCACATTTATCCTACCTTCTTTCACTACCCACTCCATGTTCCCTTTCCCCTCAGCAAGCACTTCAGCTGGACGTGGTTCTTTGCCTGGTGGGGTGACCCAAACCTTCATTTCTGAAGTTTCAAAGCCATTGGTAGTCCTGCCTGGATTGGGTTGTTGCAGTTTTCCATTGATTTTAATCACAGGGCATGGCAGTACTGAAAGACGCCCTAGGGGATCTCCTATATTCCAAGAAAACTCTTCTTTACCCCCACTATGTAGTTGCAGTCCTACTTTCCCCTGATAGGGTCAATCACCCCAGACAATAATGTAATCCCTTCTTGGCTTGTTGATCCAGTGGCATAAGTAGCCCAAAGTGACCAGGTAGCAGTCTTAACTTCCAGTTCAATGGAATCATTGTTGTTTCTCCTGGAGGAAGCACTCCCTGTTTTGGAACTAAAACCTGTAGACCAGCACAGCTCAGGGTCGCAGGGACAGGAAGCAAAAATTTTCCTAGTGGATCACAAGGGGTAATAGTGAGTGGTACCACTCCCATTTCCACCCCTTGGTTCCTGGACCCATGGATCCTGGCTATGGGAGAAAAAGCACCATATAGTGGATGCTGATTCAGAGTATAACCAGCTTCCTGGAGAACATTACCCCAATCTTTCAACATATTGCCACCTAGTTGGCACCGTAATTGAGTTTTCAAAAGGCCATTCCACTGTTCTATCAATCCAGCTGCTTCTGGATGATGGAGAACATGGTAAGACTAGATAATTCCATGAGCATGTGCCCATTCCCACACTTCATTTGCTGTGTGGAATACCAGAAGCAATGCTATGTGGAATACCATGATGATGGATAAGGCATTCTGTAAGCCCACGGATGGTAGTTTTGGCAGAAACATTGCATGCAGGGAAAGCAAACACATATCCAAAGTACATGTCTATTCCAGTTAGAACAAATCACTGCCCCTTCCATGATGGAAGTGGTCCAATGTAATCAACCTGTCACTATGTAGCTGGCTGGTCACCTCGGGGAATGGTGCCATATTGGGGGCTGAGTGTGGGTCTCTGCTGCTGGGAGATTGGGCACTCAGCAGTGGCTGTAGCCAAGTCAGCCTTGGTGAGTGGAAGTCCATGTTGCTGAGCCCATGTATAACCTCCATCCCTACCACCATGACCACTTTGTTCATGAGCCCATTGGGCAATGACAGGAGTTGCTGGGGAAAGAGGCTGACTGGTATCCACAGAACAGGTCATCTTATCCACTTGATTATTAAAACCTTCCTCTGCTGAAGTCACCCTCTGGTGCGCATTCACATGGGACACAAATATGTTCATGTTTTTAGCCCACTCAGAAAGGTCTATCCACATACTTCTTTCCCAGACCTCTTTGTCACCAATTTTCCAATTATGATCTTTCCAGATCCCTGACCATCCAGCCAAACCATTAGCAACAGCCCATGAGTCAGTATACAAATGCACCTCTGGCCAGTTCTCCTTCCAAGCAAAATGAACAACCAGGTGCACTGCTCGAAGTTCTGCCAACTGGGAGGATTTCCCCTCACCACTGTCCTTAAAGAACACCCCAGAAAGAGGTTGTAGTGCTGCAGCTGTCCACTTTCAGGTGGTACCTGCATATAGTGCTGAACCATCTGTAAACCAGGCCCAAGTTTTCTCTTCCTCAGTCAATTTACTGTAAGGAACTCCCCAAGAGGCCATAGCTCTGGTCTGGGAAAGAGAAGGTAATGCGGCAGAAGTGGAGAATATGGGCATTTGGGCCACTTCTTCATGTAACTTACTTGTGCCTTCAGGACCTGCTCTGACCCTACTCGTATATACCATTTCCATTTTACAATAGAGTGCTGCTAAGCATGGCCAACGTTATAGCTTGGTGGGTCAGACAACACCCAGCTCACGATAGGCAACTCGGGTCTCATGGTAAATTGCTGGCCCATGGTTAGGCGTTCAGCCTCTACTAAGGCCCAGTAGCAAGCCAAAAGCTGTTTCTCAAAAGAAGAGTAGTTATCTGCAGCAGATGGTAAGGCTTTGCTCCAAAATCCCAAGGGTCTGCGTTTGGATTCTCCTATAGGGGCCTGCCGAAGGCTCCAGACAGCATCTGTATTTGCCACTGATACTTCCAGCACCATTGGATCTGCTGGATCATACGGCCCAAGTGGCAGAGCAGCTTGTGCAGTAGCCTGGACCTGTCACAGAGCCTCCTCTTATTCAGGTCCCCAATCAAAATTAGCAGCTTTTCTGGTCACTCGATAAATGGGCTGGAGTAGCACACCCAAATGAGGAATACGTTGTCGCCAAAATGCAAAGAGACCAACGAGGCGTTGTGCCTCTTTTCTGGTGGTAGGAGGGGCCAGATGCAGCAACTTATCCTTCACCTTAGAAAGGATATCTCGACATTCCCCACACCACTGGACACCTAGAAATTTCAGAGGTGGAAGGCCCCTGTATTTTTGTTGGATTTATTTCCCACCCTCTGACACGCAAATGCCTTACCAGTAAGTCTAGAGTAGTTGTTACTTCTTGCTCATTAGGTCCAATCAACATGATATCAACAATATAATGGACCAGTGTGATGTCTTGTGGGAGAGAGAAACGATCAAGGTCCCTGAGGACAAGATATGACATAGGGCTGGAGAGTTGATATATCCCTGAGGTAGGACAGTGAAAGTATATTGCTGACCTTGCCAGCTGAAAGCAAACTGTTTCTGGTGGTCCTTACTAATAGCTATTGAGAAAAAAGCATTTGCCAGATCAATAGCTGCAAACCAGCTACCAGGAGATGTACTGATTTGCTCAAGCAATGATAACACATTTGGAACAGCAGCTGCAATTGTAGTTACCTGATTGAGCTTACGATAATCCACTGTCATCCTCCAAGACCCATCTATTTTCTGCACAGGTCAAATAGGAGAGTTGAATGGGGATGTGGTGGGAATCACCATCCCTGCATCCTTCAAGTCCTTAAGAGTGGCAGTAATCTCTGCAATCTCTCCAGGAATCCATTATTGCTTCTGATTTACTATTTTGCTCTGCAGGGGCAATTCTAGTGGCTTCCACTTGGCCTTTCCCACCATAATAGCCCTCACTGCACGAGTTAGAGAACCAACGTGGGGATTCTGCCAGTTGCTCAGTATGTCTATACCAATTATACATTCTGGAACTGGGGAAATAACTACAGAGTGGGTCTGCGGGCCCACTGGACCCACTGTGAGACAGATCTGAGCTAAAACTACATTGATCACCTGGCATCCATAAGCCCCCACTCTGACTAGTGGAACAAAGTGACATTTTGGGTCCCCTGGAATTAATGTCACTTCTGAACCAGTGTCTAATAATCCCCGAAATATCTGATCATTTCCTTTTCCCCAATGCACAGTTACCCTGGTACAAGGCCGTCGGTCTCCTTGGGGAAGGCTTGGAGGAAGATTAACAGTATAAATTTATGGCAGTGTAACAGGGTTCTCCCCCAAAGGGACCTGGCCTCCCCTTCACTCATCCTCTCCATCAAGGGGCTCTGGGTCTGTAAACTGTCTCAAGTCTGGAAATTGATTAAGTGGCCGTGACTCTGTGTTTTTGTAATTCAGGTTAGACTTCTGTTCACTTGACCTAGAACTCTTTTGTTTATATAGCTCGAATAAGAATTTAGTAGACTGCCCTTCTATTGTATTTCTATGTCCCCCATGATTTACTAGCCAATGCCACAAATCTCTGCGAGTCATATAATTTTGACGCTTGCTTTGAGTTTGCTATTGTAATAGTCATGTCTACCCTGTCTTTGGCAATGAAGTGCTGCCACTTGGCTTCTGCCAACTCGGGATCCCATCATCCCCATTGTGTTTAAGGATTCCAGCTCAGTGACAGCAGTTCCTACAGTAATATCTGACCTACAGAGAAGCGCAACCACAGAGCTCTTCAGGGATGATGGTGCTAGTTTCACAAATTTATTTCTCACTGTTCTGGGTAAAAGGTGCATCCTCCGGACATTCCTGGGTGTAAGAGCAGGCTTTGCATGATAAATCCACCACAACATTCCAATCTCTCTATGCCTCTGGATTCCCTCATCTACATTATACCAGGGCAGTTCTGGCATTTCAACCTCAGGTAACGTTGGCCACCTTTTGATACATGTTTCAACCAACCATCCAAACAAACTGTTAATACCTTTTCTAACTGCTCGAGCTATAACATTGAATGAAAAATCTCTGCTTAGTGGGCCCATTTCAATAAATTCAGTCTGAGCCAGCCTTATATTCCTCCCACCATTATCCCACACCCTTAAAATCCATTACCACACATATTCCCCTGATTTCTGTCTACATAAATTGGAAAACTCACACAGTTCTTTTGGAGTATAATGCACCTTTTCATGTGTGATACTTTGTACCTCACTTTTAGGGGCCTGTTGGGACTTTAGTCTAGTTATAGGTCTGGAAGAGATGAGGGGTGGTGGGGGTGGGTCATGAAAAGAATTAGAAATATCTTCCAAGCCATTTGCTTCAAGGCCTTCATTTGCAGTTTCATCTGGTGAAACAGGATTAATCACTCTAGGGCTAATCCCTTCATGAGGAGATTGGGTGGCCATCTCCTCAAGGCAGGCTGGAGGTGGGGCAGCTATGTCCTCAGGGCAGACTATTACAGGGTTATCTAGAGAAGACTCAGCATGACCTAGGGTTTCAACCCCACCCCCGACATCATTATCAATCCATATGTCACCGTCCCATTTTTCAGGGTCCCACTCCTTTCCAATCAATGTCCTCACTTTAACGGCAGACACCATGCAACATTGAGAATTCAGTTTACATTGTAAAATTGCTACTCAACAATAAGATTCTGAGTCTGATTTTCAGAGATCTCAAGTCTACAGCTACAGGAAATAAGATTTTCCTTCAGGATACTCACAGAAACGTCTACACCTGTCAGAAGGTACTTAAGCTTCTCGTTTGAAGCCTTAAGCCCATTCTTTTCACTCCTTAATGTAGCTAGTGTATCTAACAACAACCAGCTAACATCTCTATACCTCTTATTTCTACAAAACTCTGTAAAGGTGTCAAAAACATTATCCCCCAGAGCCTGGCTTCGTACAAGCGAAGCATTAGGAGAATCAAATGATGATATTTTGACTATCTCTTTTGCCAATTCACTCCACGGACTGGGAGTGTCATTCTGACTATGGGAATCAGAGTCCTTAGTGCCTGTGAGTCCAGTCAGAGTAGAAAACCATTCATAAAAACCCATTTTTAAGATTCTGCTTCTTAAAACCCACTCCTGGTACCAAGATGTATTAGTTAGGGTTCTCTAGAGAATCAGAATCAATAGGGAACACTCGCAAATACAAAATTTATAAAAGTGTCTCATATGACCGCGGGAACGCAGAGTCCAAAATCTGCAGGGCAGGTTGTGAAGCCGACGATTCCAATGGAGGGTCTGGACCAACTTCACAGGAGAGGCTCACCAGCAAAAACAGGAAGAGCCTGTCTCTTTTGAATCTTCCTTAAAAGGCTTCCAGTGATCAGATTAAGCATTACTCATTGCAGAAGACACTCCCCTTTGGCTGATTACAATGTAATCAGCTGTGGATGTAGCTGACATGATCATGATTTAATTCTGTGAAATGTCCTCATCACAACAGACAGGCCAGCACTTGCCCAACCACACAAACAGGTACCACAACTTGGCCAAGTTGACACATAAACCTAACCATGACAATGAGTGTGAGAAATAATGCAAAATTTAGGTAAAATTAAGTCAACTGGAAACCATTGGAGGAGGGTGGTGAGGGAAATATCTATCTGTTAATGTTTATGTATCTGTCAATGGTTAATGTTTTTTGAATCCCATTGTGTGTAAAGCACAAGAGAAAAAGTACCAGCAGCAAAGGGCCTATTTCTGTTATTTCTTCCCTTCAAGAAGCTTAAAAACAATGCAAGAAGTAAAATCATTGCCCTCCACACCATGTGGGACCTGACATCCAGGGGTAGATGTCTCCCTGGCTCTGGCACCATGGGATCAACAATTCCATCCTGACCAAAAGGGGGAAAAGAAGTGTAACTAATAAAGTTTCAGTGGCAGAGAGAGTTCAAATAAAGTCGTGAGGTTACTCTCGAGGTAGCTCTTACGCAAGCTTCAGTCAGACATTGCTACCTACCATAACCCAACCAGGACCATTACAGCCAATCCTCAATAGCACCTAGGGCAATATATAAGATTCCACAAGGCTTCCATGCACTAGAGCAACTTACCAGAAACCTACAATCTCCAGACGGGTTCCTGGACCAGGTAAGTCCTGAAAAATGTGAGAGGATGATATGGTAGCCCATGACAAACTCTGGGATCTGTCCTCTAATACTTATTGAAGAGGGCTTTGAAAACTATTGCTTTTTAAATTCTTTGCTTTGTATATATGCTATACTATACAATAAAAAAGTTAAAAAAAAATGCAAGTCCAAGATTTATTTGTTTATTTTACATTTAGGGTTTAGATTTAAAGACCTTTTCTCAGTCTAAGTACCAGACTTTAGAAATGACCTGTAGTGAACAAAATGATATTCAAACATCATCAACCTCTACGTGTATATAACTGAAAGACACAAAATCATTATCTTACTCTCTGATTTAAGGTTGTTGATACAGCCGTCTCAAGAAATGGTCATGAGAATACTTATTTCTTTTCAGGTAAAGACCAACATTCACAAGTAGGAGGGAGCATGTGTCAGGGCTCATATCTGAACAAGTCATTTGGAGGTTACTCTTTTTCCATGCACCTCTTTCCCCTTCCATTACTGGCACTGTCACTTGCTGGGTGGCCTTTCGTCAATATCAGAATCTCTCAAGATGTCCTTTTTCAACTATACAATAAAGGATACAGTCTAGATAAGTTTTATAAATCCATCTAACCATAGTTCAAAGACAGAGTCCACAACAAACAAACATGGGTCAGTTTACTTAATGTATTTGTTAAAGAAGGCCTTTTGATTGGCCTTCAGCCATCAGTACATGAATGTTTCTTTGTATGTGCTAAAGTAAAGGGCAGTGGGAGACTTTCTAATAGTAGAAAATATATTTTAACTGGCTATTAGAATATAGTGAGCCAAAAAAATAAATGCTGATATTCTTTTATTTTGTGAAAATGAAATTTACAAAACCAAGACAAGTAATAATACTTAAGGTGTTCAAACTTTATGCAAGTTTTCAGACTTATTTTTAAATCTCTACTTTCTAAAGAATACTTTAAAGAAATTAGAGTTTTATAAAACGTCAATTTATATATAATCAGATAAAATTAAAGCTTTGACTCAAATATTTATTGGAAAAGGCAGAAGTTACTTATACCATTACTCTTTTTCCTGAAGAAGTAAACATGTTATCACTCAGCCCTTCAAATGCCCTTGCACAGAAATTTCTAGTTTGAGGTACAAAAGTTTAAAGGGAAAAGAGAGGGTATCACATCCTCCTTGGTGAAAAAACACAAAATCTTAAATCCCTTATCTTTCAGTTTTAAACTCATTCAGAAGAAAATCTGTGCCATGGGAATAGAAAACAAAGGGCATTTTTCTATATAAAGTTCTAGCCTACTATTGCCCACATTAACTTCTAAAATTTGTATGGAATTCAACTTGGCAAAGTTCTTAGGTTTTTCAACTAATGTCATATTTTAATAAATTATTACACATTTGGTTTAGAGTCAATGGTTGATTGATCTCAAAAAAACAAAAACAAAAAAAAACCCTGCTTCTCCCAAAATTAAAAAAAAAAGTGGAGTAAATATTTAATAAGCATAGAACCCTTTATAAATTTATTAGACCACAGCATGCCACCAATGCTTGACTGAATCCAAAACAAGAGAGGCGATTAAAAAAAAAAAAAAAAGCAAAGGAAAGAAACAAGATAGTACATTTTAAAAAATTAACCCAAATAAGCCACGGAGTAAACTGAATGCTTACATTTTTAGGTTTTTACTAGAACACTGGTAATTCGACAGTTCTCTAAGATTAAGGCAATGTATTTAACTGTACTTTAGGCTTAAATCAAAGTATAAAAGGACTGCAGATTCAATCCATGAAAAGCACTGGGTCAGGAATGCAATCTCTATTAATTAGATATTCCAGCTGGGCAGTGGGTTTGCAGCTGTTAACTTGATCAATGACTTACCTAAATGTCATCTCTACTGATTCGCTTATAAATTACCAGCAAGTGAGACTAATGTACAGGTGCTAATTTATTTAAACTGTTCTCTACAGTTCTACATAGCTTTATAAACTGCATCTGGCACCTAATGTTAGCTGTCAGTTGTACTTAGACATGCCTGTCCTAACGACTCTGTTCATTAGAAGTGAGCACAAATTATGAAATATTGTGAAAAATGATACTTCAAATGGAATGGGCACAGCAAATCAATTAGAGAAACTTCATACAGCATATTCACACTTAGGAGAATAAAACATTCTGGTTTCAGAATGAAGTCTATAACACAATTAAAAAGTAATTGGGTGACTTTAGCAATTATATATCAATTTGCTGGCTTTTTCCCGAAATTCCATAGTAATGTAGAACTTTTAATTCCCAAATACAGACATCAGTAAATGCAAGTATAATTCTGTGCTCATAATATTTAATACTACTGAAATGTCTTTAACTTAAAATTCGTAACTGATAATACATGCTTAATACAAAAAGGTAAATGTATAAAGCAGTGGTCCTCAACATTTTTTTTCTGTATATCGCATGGTTTTGAATAAAAGAATTTTTGATGGCATGTGTGAAAGGATTAAAAGACTCAACAATAATAAACAGATTAGCAAATAATGTAACTCAATACCTACTCAAGCCTACCAGTGGGTTACAGTGTCTATACAATTTCTAATTTGCCCTATTCACCTGGTCATCCCACCATACTGCTAAAACAAGCGGGGGAAAGCTGCTTCTGTCCTGCCTCTGTTATACACACATGGGGCTCAGTTCCTAACAGTTTCTATACATATAACATCTTCTATGGATGGCACTGTAACTTCTTTATATTGAAAAATACAACCCACTCATCTCAATGCTCCATCCCACAGACCCTTCATAATAGTAAAGTACACTGTGAGAGCAAAAAAATGTCTACATATTGATCAGCATTTCGTAGTCACCTATGAAAGGTTATGTAACAGCAGTTGAGAACCACAGCGTTGAAGTCTATTTTCAAAAAATTTATAAAATTATTAAACAGAAAAGACATAAAATACGTAAAGTCTGATAATTTTGCTACCAGATCTAAAATGTTTATCTTTACAATAAAAATTAAAGGCACAATTAATGATTAGCATGTGTTCAAAGTACTTCCAGCATGACACTCTATATTACTGAGTATTTGAAAAAGTTACCTGCTTTTTCTATGAAATCTTTAAAGGATTACCAATAGTAGAATAGTGGTTCAGTGGGTAAGTGCATTAGGTACTTTATTTTCAATATAATTTAACAAATTAGGGAAAAATAATTTAAACTATTTCGAAATGTAGAAATTCTATACCTATCCATGACTAATTTCTTTTTAGTTAATTTCTTATCTCACCAACTAATAATCATTTATAAATTTAATAAACGAGCATTAAATATAATAAAGCAATTGTGCAAAACAATTCTAATTTCTATCAGATATACAAGTCTATAGCTTTAGCAACAAAAATCTTATAGATAGTGTAATTTTAATAAATATGAACAATGACAAGTAGAATTTTTTAATTTATAAAATTTTATGGCATATTTATTTTACCAGCCCACTTCTGTCCTCTTTTAAAAACTCTTTTTGAATTAAGGATACACTAGTCTATAACATAAGTTATGTGCAATTTGCACAGATAAATTATATATGCTGTACTCAGTGAGGCCAGATTCCTAATTGAGCTCAACCCTTTGGAATAAAGTTGTAAACTTAGAAATCAACAAAAAAAGATCCATGAAGAGCTAAAATGGACGACATAAATTCATGGGTTTTACTTAGTAGGAAGGGCATATAAGTCCTCATTCAGTGTCCAATAGCTCTCAGTTTTAATTCACATGCCTAACAAGTTTAGTTATGCCAGAAGACTGGAAGGCAGGTGAGAGCAGCAAGAAGCAGACACACAGACATAAGGCATCTTGACAGAAAAGGAGGTGATAAGAATCAGTAACACGGCATAGCCAGTACATTTAGTACAGGTCAAATATGCATTACAAGTCACAAAGTCAGGGGGGATAGCACAGTTTAACAACCATACTAAAATGAAAATTTTAAGGCATTATAAGGGTAAATTATATTCACAGTACTCTATAAATAGGATGGGAAGACACTCCACTATATAAGATTGGAGGACTTCAATTTATTTTAGAAAGTGTTACCAAATAAACTTTGGAAGTGTGGAAAGAACAGACTTAGGTTACAAAAACAACCTGTACAGTCTTGGTTTCCTTCAACAATAAAATAAAGACACTACCTGGGGTGCACGATGGTTGAATGGGAATCCTGGGTTCGATTCTCAGACCATGTACCCAAAAAAAAGAACTACAAATTTGCTCATGGGTGGGCAACAGTGGCTTAGTGACAGAGTTCTCACCTGCCATGCCAGAGACCTGGGACCTGTCCATGTAATAAAATAAATAAATAAATAAATAAAGACAATACCTACACTTCATAAGGTTTTCCTAAAGAGTAAATGTGGTAAATTATATCAGGCTCCTAATCAGCATCTTACACAAACAGAAAATTTTCAGTAAGTGGTGGTAGGGTAGCTTTCATTACAAATAATAGTTTAAAATAAGACATGTCAACTATACTGTCTCTCTTCTAGTATACACTTAGCCAAACCTCTTTGAAAAAATAGCAGTTTCTTTGAAAATAGATAGAAGTGACAGCAGCATATTATCATAAGTGTAATTAATAGTGCTGAACTATGTGTGTGATTATGGTTGAAAGGGGAAGTTTAGGGTGATATACATCTCTAGAAGGAAAAGCTAGAGGATGAAACATACTTTAAAACACAGTGAACCCTGTTGGGAACAATGAATGTAGTTAATAGTACAGATACAAGAATGCTTTTGCATGAACTAGAACAAATGCACATCACTATTAGAAGGTATTAATAGGGTGATATATGGGAAGAAATGCTTACTATGGACTACAGTTAACAGTAAGATTTTAATATTCTTTCACCAGTTGTAACAAAAGCAATGCACCAATGCTAAGTTTCAATATTAGGAGGGTATAAGGGGGTATGGGATTTTTCTTTTGGGAACAATGAAAATATAAAATTGACCGTGGTGATGAATGCACAACTCTGATTATACTATGAGCCACTGACTGTACACTGTGGATGGACTGTATGGTGTGTGAATAAGACAGCTTTAAAAAAATAAGTAATCGTTTCAAAAATGTAAATGAAAGTAAACAATAATGGGTACATAATTTTAATATTGTGGTAACAGTTGTCATTGTTCTCTTTTGCTTTTACCTACTCAGATGCAAAGAGGGTTTATTAAATAAACTGCCGAAAGAGTTAAGTGATATGAAATATAAGATTCAGTGAAGCAGATCAACTGCAGCAAAGTCTAGCACAGCAAAATTATGCCACTAGTATAAAGAAAAATGGCTAACAGTCACTTCCACATAGGCTTTTACACAGTGAAGTAGGTGAGACAAAGTATCAACCTAGAAGATAATGATACAATCTCTGGTTTAAATCAATTAATGCACCCAATCCGCATTTCAGATTATTCTCCCCAACCTGCAGTCTCAGGTAGCATGGATTTTTTTAATAAGGGCAACTAGAGAACAACTGAATGATTCAAGTTATGGTAGATTTTATTTATTACTATTAATGATAACAAGAACAACAGCACATTGCAATAAACTCACGTTCCTTGATTATAGTCTCAGGTAGGCAAGCAGGTTTTCTTTTCTCTCTTTCTTTCCTTTTTATTTCAGAGATGAGAAAATCGAATGATAGAACAATATAACTTTTACGTATCATTACATTACTAGTTAGTGGCACTTCAAGGAATTTCCTAATTCTAGGTCATGCACCTATCTACATCACGTAAGTTATAACGAATTTACCAAAAAAGGAAAATCAATTTAATAACAAAATTCTACATGTTCTTCATCTATTTTTCTCATAACACCAATAATTCTGCTTCATTTTAGATTTTAAATATTTTCATTACTTTATCACCTAAATCTAGGAAGTATTTTTTTTATGTTCTATTAGCACACTTTACACAAAATGACATCAACTTACATTCACCAATACATATATACAGTTATAAAAGCACAGAAAGGCAGTCAACCTTCACATCCACAAAATGTTGTTAAACATCTCTTCTCTGGAAAACAATTCTGTATTACAAGAACCAAACTAAACATACTGCTATAAATTTGTTTCTACCTCACTGAATGATAACGTACTCACTACACTATAGGATCCTGTTAAGGATACACTAGCATCACCAATGTGTGTGTATGTAAATATCTGAACAAAAATTTAAGGTGTTTTTAAAATGCTTTAAATCTTAAACATTTTTGCTTAAGCAGATTTCATAGATGGTTTCAGCTATCATTTTTTCAGGAATTGAATAAGTAGGGGATTGGTAAGTGAGGAAAAACTGGCTTCCGAAATACCTAAAAAAAGTAATGGCTTAATGTGAATACAGTAACACTATATACATACCTATGTGAAAATTCTCTAGTAAGCCCAGACTTTTAACTTGGTAAAAGAATCAAATTACCAGCCAGAACTCCTCTGTATAAATTATATGGAAGCATTCTAAACTAATATTCTGATTGAACATTCAAGCAATGAATTAGCCACTACAAACAATATAATCCATTTTTAATATACTTTTACTGTGAACATCTTTATCATCATCAGATAGAATTACAAAACTGTTGAATGATTCTGTTTCTCTCACTAAGGTAAGTATATGCCATGTATACCCAAAGAGGTAATTAATAACTGGTTTAAATACCCCAGTGGTGAAACTCAGCTGGGTAGGGGGACTCTCCTGCTGAGAACAGTAACTTAGGGGCACAAGGCCATCAGAGGACAGGGAAGAATCATGTTAAAAAACAGAGAGTAATAAAAAACAACCCACTATATAGATACCAAGATGGTAGAGTGAGATGCTCCATGCCTCTGTTACTCCCACAGAATCTTTAAAAAACCAGCAAGAACTGGCAGAAACATCTTTCTCAAAGCTCTAGAAATCAGTTAGAAAGGACTGCAGTAACAGGGCGAGCAGAGTAAGAAAAAGGCTACTTAAAACTAGTAGGATCTCATGGTGCCTCGGATGGCGCCTCATCCATCCACACACAGACTTAATGTGGAGACAGCCTGCACACTCAGTGTGGATCCCTGGCCCCAGTTCCAGAGGGAACACAGGAACTCTCATGCACATACTGGGAGCATGTATGACCGGCCTAATCTGTCTGGTAGTGGCATGAGGGACTTAGTCACTGTCCTAGAACTTGCTATGCCAAATATGTAGAAGGTAGCACAAAGGGCTCTCCTACAGAACACTGTGGAAAAGCAGCAAGTAATGGCCTGGATAGGACTAAAGTAAATCAGAATACATGGTAAAGGATGATACGGCCCATATTTTAAAACTTCAACTTCTGTGTAAACCAAAGGGAGAGATGTTTATTTGGTGCAAAATTTGTTTTGGGTAGCACATTATCTAATTTAACTTGTATGGTCAGTTTATTTGAACATAATTACATGGAATCTTGAACAGGGTATGAGATCTTGTACAGGTTAGAGTGATGCCCAAATATATCCCAGAATAACTGGGACATAGAGTAAAAAAGTATTTGCAAAGTTCCCTTGGGGGACTGGGGAAAAGGGAAGAAATATTAAATTTCCCCATCTGGGGACATTTGAAAATAACTGAAATATAGACTGTAAGCTTTATATCAATGTTAAATTTCCTGAACTTGGTAACTGTATTTTAGTTGGTCCCACAGTGATTATCAATTTTTGTTCTCACTCTTCTGAAAAGTACATGGAAGTATTAAGTGTTCAAGAAATATGGTGTATGCAACCTACTCTCAAATATTTAGAAAACATAAATAGATAAACGGATAGGCAGACAGGCAGATAGATGGAAGGAGGGATGGATGGATGAATAAATGGCTAGACAGACAAATAAATAGGTAGAGAGAATGAATAATATGGCAAAATTGGTAGATTTGGGTATCTGGGGGAGGGGTACACTGGAATTCTCTGTATGGGTTTTGTATTATTTTTGCAACTCTCTTGTAAGCTTGAAGTTATTTTCAAATAAAATCAGGCAAAGACATTACAAGAAAACAAAACTACAGGTTAGTATCAAGTATGAATATAGGTGCAAAAATCCTCAAAATACTAGCAAACCAAACACAGCGACATACAGAAAAAGGATATACATCAGAGAATGTGGGATTTATCCCAGGAATGCAAGGTTAGTTTAACATCCCAAAATCAACTGATGTAATAACACTGTATCAATAGAAAAAAAGGACAAAAGCTTTATGACCATCTCAAAAGGTGCAGAAAACACATTTAACAAAAATCCAACACCCTAACACCATAAAAACATTCAACAAATTAGGAATCGAAAGGAAATGTCAATCTGAAAACAGAATATATACATTTCCATGTCTGAAAGTTTACCACAAAGAAACAGTAGACAATACATGTAACATTATCTTATGTATTAATGGAATAAAATTGAGGGTCCAGAAATAAACCCTCACACTTACAATCAATGAATTTTTGACAAGGGAGCCAAACCAATTCAAGGGGGAAACAACAGTCTTTTCAACAAATGGTGCTGAAACAACTGTTCATTCACATTCAAGAGAATTAATTTGGAACCCTACCTCATACCATAAACAAAAGTTAACTCAAATTGGATCAAAGACCTAAATGTAAAGTTTAAAATTATAAAATAAGAAATCCTAGAGATAAATTTTGATGACCTTGGAATAGACAATAATTTCTCAGATATGACTAAAATAATACAAGCAACAAAAGGAAAAATAGATATATTGGACCTCATCAAAATTAAAAGCATCTGTAATTCAATGGACACACCATCAAAAAAGTGAAAAGTCAACTTCCAGAACTCCAATATTGGAAAGCATTTTTGCAAATCACATATCTGATAAAGGACCTGCATTTAAAATATATAAAGAGCTCTTATAACTCAATAATAAAAAGACTCCCAATTTGAAAATGGGCAAAGATTAAAAGAATGAAACGATGAAAAGGCAAGAAACTGGGAGAAAACTGCAAAATACGTATCTGATGAAGGATTTGCGCACAAAATATACAAAGAACTCTCACCAAATATCCTGATTACAAAAATGGGCAAAAGATATGAACAGATGGAAAACAAGCATATGAAAAGATGCTGAACACTGACTTGCAAGTTAAAATGAGAAACCACTGCATACCTATCAGAATCACTAAAGTTCAAAAAGCTGATAATACCAAATAGATTAGCAGGAACATTCATGCATTACTGGTCAGAATACAAAATGGTAGAGCTACTTTGGAAGACCATTTTGCAGTTTCCTAGAAAGCTACAGTGCTAACAAAGTGAAAACTTACATCCACACAAAAACCTGCACACAAAATGTTTACAGCAACTTTATTCATAGTTGCCAAAAACTGGAAACAACCAAGATATCCTTCAATAGGTAAATACACTGTGTACACCCATACAATGGAAAATTGTTCAGCGATAAAAAGAAATGCGCTAACAAGTCAAAAAAGACATAGAGGAACCTTAAATGTTTACTGCTAAATCAGAGAAATCAGCTTGAAAAGGCAAAATATTGTGTGATTCTGGAAATATATGACCTTCTGGAAATGGCAAAATTATAAGGACAATAAAAAGATCAGTGGTTGCCAGGTGGGAGAAGAAAGGAGAGGGATAAATATATGGCATCCAAAGGATTTTCAGGACAGTGACACTGATTTTTAGTCATGGTGGATGCGTGACTAACTTAGAGAATACAAAAAGTGAACCCTAACATAAGCTATGGCCTTTAGTTTATAATAATGTATCAATGTTGGTTCATTAATTCACACTAATGCAAAATATTAGTAAGTGGGGAAACTGTACAGGGGAGACAGGGCTTATGGGAACTCTCTGTAAAATCTGCTTAAGTTTTTTATAAACCTAAAACTGTTCTAAAAAATGAAGTTTATTAATTTAAAAAAATGGATAAAGGGTAGATAAATAGATAGTTCTCCAAAGAATACACACAAATAGTCAATAATCATCTGAAAAGATGGTCAAAATCATTTGACATGAGAGAAATGTGAATCAAAACCACGAGATACAATTTTACACCCACTAGGATGGCTATAATAATAATGTTTTTAAAAAACCAAACAGATAATAATTAGTTTTGATGAGAATGTGGAGAAACTGGAGCCCTTAGACACTGCTGGCTAGAATGTAAAATGATGCAGCCATTATGGAAAAGAGTTGGGCAGTTCCTCAAATAGTTAAATATAGTTACCACGTGACTCAGCAATTTCATTCCTTATTTTACAATCAAGAGAAAAAAACAGATGTCTACATAAAACCTTGGAAATGAATGTTTATAATAGCCAAAAACTAAAACAACCTAAATGTCCAGTAATTGATGAATGGCTAAAGAAAATGTTGTATATATATATATATATACACAATGGAATATTATTCAGCAATAAAAATTTATGAAATACTGATATGTGCTTTAGCATGAATGAATCTTGAAAACACTATGCTAAGTGAAAGAAGTCAGTCACACAAGACTACACATTATATGATTCAATTTACATGACATGTCCAGAATAAGAAAACGTATAGGACATGAAGTAGATTAGTAACTACCTAAGGCTGAAGAAATGGGGAGGGACTGCCGAATGTTATAGGTTTCTTTTCCTAACTGCCTATAGTGCTCCCTTTAGTATTTCTTACAGAGCTGGTCTTAGTCACAAATTCTCTCAGGGACTGTTTGTCTGAAAATATTTTAAACTCCCCTTATTTTTGAAGGACAATTTTGCCAGGCATAGAATCCTTGGTTGAGTTATTCTATTTCAAAATCTTAAACATTGCACCACTGCCTTCTCACCTCCGTGGTTTCTGCTGAGAATTCCACACATAGTCTTTTCAAGCTTCCCTGGTATGTGATGGATAGTTTTTCTCTTGCTGCTTTCAGAATTCGATCTTTTGACATCTGACAATCTGATTAGCAAATGTCTTGGAGCAGGTCTATGTGGATCTATTATATTTGGGGTATGTAGCATTTCTGGGATCTATAATTTTATGTTTTTCATAAATCTTTTATGATAAGAGAATTTTCAGTGATTATTTCCTCCATTATTCTTTCGCCCTTTCCCTTTCTCTTACCCTTCTGGGATACCCATAACTTGTACATTCATGCATTTCATGTTGTCATTTAATCCCCTGAGACCCTGCTCATACTTTTCCATTCTTTTCCCTATCTGTTCTTCTCTGTATAGGATTTCAAATGTCCTGTCTCCTAGTTCACTAATCCTTGCTTCTGCCTCTTCAAATTTGCATTGTGTTCTTAATCTTTTATTGTACCTTTCATTCCCATAAGTTTTGCCATTTGTTTTTTCAAGCTTTCAAGTTCTTTACATTTGCCCAATGTCTTCTTTATATCCTTCATCTCTTTGCCATATAGTCCCTCAATTGCCAATTTATATTTTACTTGATTTAGCATGTTTGATCAAACATTAATTTGTTGTTTCAACTTCTGTATCTCATTTGAAGTATTAATTTGTTCCTCTGATTGGGCCATATCTTTGTTTCTCCTGGTATGACTCGTAATTTCTTGTTGGGATCTCAACATCTGATTTCCTTGATTAGTTTATTCTGGATGTCATTTCCGCCTTTTACCTAGGGTTTTCTTGTTGGTTGGCTTTATTCTCTATCTTTTTTTGGCATTCAGTTCAACATATTCCGGACCTCTAGTATAGATTCAGTTTTTCAGTTGTTTTTCTGGTCTTGTCTTGCCTATATGGACCTTTCTCTTTTTTTTTTTAGGATATTTTCCCCAGATATCATTGACCCCCAGTCAGGTTTTCCCAGACAAGACAGGTCCAGGTTTCAAGTGGAGGGTGTAATCAGTATCAAGTTTCCTTAGGGATGAGTTCCAGCAGGTTATCAGAAATTTCTATGAAGCCTCTAGACTATGCTTTTCCTATTCGGCCCAGCAAGTGGTACTTGTCAGCCTGCAGCTCCCTACTGGCATAAAGTGGTACAGTGTATTTAATTCTAAGCAGAACTTGTAGCTGCCAGGGGCATGGTAGAGACAGAGGCTGATGTAGAAGACAGGCTTAGCCCCTAGGATCTGACTTCTCTGGTTGAAGGCCACAACTTCAGCTGGGTCCCACCCCCACTTTCTCCTGGGAAAGATAAGCCTTTGAGAGAATTAACTTCTTCACTTGACCTGTTTGTCTCTCAGATCTATCTTAATTCCACCCTTGCCTGGATCAGGGCTGACAACTGAAAATATCTGAGGCTTTTTCTAATGAGCTACTGAGAACAGCTTAAAAAAAAATCCTTTTTCAGGGTTAGTCCGCAGATACCAAGGTTCACGTGTCAAGAGCTGGAGTTGGTATCTGGCTCTATGTGCCTTGGTATAGCCCTTCCCAAGTATCACAAGCTTGGCCGAATCCAAAATTCTCAGGATATTTGTTTTTTCATCAGCCCCGCCTCCTATCTGCCTGGAGAAACCACCTTTCCTGCTTACTTGTATGCAGCAGTCCAAATTTGTTGATTAAAACCACAAATGGAGTTTGGTTGGGCAGCCCTACCCATCCTGCTCCCAAAAGAGACTTGTTCTTTTACCCACAGGGAAGTGTTTCTAACCAAGCCTGCCATGCCAGTGGGGGATGGGTACCAGCCTCTGGATTTTGGGGGCTTTCTCACAGTTCCGTGCTATGATTTTGGCCCTTCCACCCACCCAGTCTCGTCAAGGATGGCCTCCAAACAGGTGTTTCAGACAGTTCCTGGCTATTTACTAGCTGCTCTAGAGGACAAACTAAATTCCACACCTTCCTATGCTGCCATCTTGCCTCACCTTCTGTTATAGGTTTCTTTTTGGGGTCATGAAATACTCTAAGTTTGGCTGTGATGATGGTTGCACAACTGTGAATAGAATAAAAACCAGTAAATGGCACATTTTAAATAGGCACACTGTTGTATACGAATTAGATCTCAATGAAGGTGTAACCAAAAAAAGAGGGAAAAAACACAAACAGCAAATGAAGGTGCCTCAGAAGGGAAGACTTATAAGAACAGACACCACATCCTTTTTTGGAAAAGGATAAACTGTACTACTACTACTTGTGCCAAGAAGCTCCCCATTTCCCCATCTCTTCTAAAGGGTACACATTATAGAATGGGGAGAGGGGTTCTTATTTGGTTTTCTTCATCTTCTTCAATTCTTCTAGAAAAGTTATAATTTTTGAATATGCAGATATTATTACTGTAAATCTAGCTAAAAATTATTGAATACATTCTGGATACTATCAGACATATATTATCTATAAAGTGAGGCAGACATGAAGTAAGAATACTAGGTTCAAAGTTTTAAGTCTTAGAACTTTACCCTTTTCCGTACGTATATATTTAAACATATTTTCTGTACCTCCATTTTTAAAAATGGAGCAGAATCATTTACACTAGTCATGATAAAATTAAATGGTATTATGAAAATACAATTTTCTTAATATCCCCAAATACTGTCCAAATTATCATGAGATTCAAAAAGAGGACAAGAACTATGAGGGCCATAGCTCTAAGTCACCTAGACCTAGAAGGATAATAAGAAATCCTATAGTTAAATAAAAAATGTTGGCCTGGGGCCTTGAAGAAATACTTCAGTACCATTTACAAGTAGAAAAGCCATACAAAAAGATGGGATTAAACTAAAATTTAGCAAATCATAACCTGATTAAAATCTATATAATTAAAATCATACAAAAATGTTAAATCTATATGAAGGTGTTACTCTTCAGCTAAATATATAACCTCATAGGATATGTTAATTTTTTTTTTAATGAGAACAAGCTTCAAAGTTTATTGTTAAATTTAATCTCCTCACTAGTTGTCCTGAGAAATCTAACAAAAGTTATTACTGAGTACTACTACTTTTCTCAGGAATAAAATAATTCAAGAGTGTAAGAGAAATAGAGTTCTAACCTTAGTCTCAAATACTCAAAATATGTCCGTACTTAGAAAATTCAAATATATACTTCAGTCGATAAAAACACTAGGCCAAGGTTTACTGAAGGGTTTTCCTATAAACGTGACTATATTTCCATTACTCTCTATCTTAACATTTTGTAAGAAAGCTGAGTCTAAGATTACACAACTGGATAAATGTTTACAAATAGATTATAAGCATTCATATGACCTTGAATCAAGCAGAGTAACCATTTCTAGTTAAAATCTAAAATTCACTATATTTTATAATCCTTCAAATAACAGAGTAGCATCTCTTTTCAAAACCATCATTCCAATTTGCAATGTATAATGACATTTTTTTTATTCTGACAGTTTGATTAAAATTTACAAAGAGCTAAGAAACTCATGCTGAAGAAAAGTACTTTCAATATCTAAAACTCTGTAGTAATTACTTTTCCAAGAGAGTAACTGTACTTACATCAATATCCTCTTGGGTAAAAGTTTCTGGATCTTCTCCCATCATGTTGGCTAAATGTCTCTTTCCTATGTTGAACTCTTCAATCTGTTTTTTAATAAAATCCACTGTGTAAGTTTCACGTCTGAAGGCTGCAGCAATTTTCTTTGTTGTCACAACTGCGGTGTGTCTTAGCCTTAATATCTAACAGAAAATATAAATAGAAAGAAGAGATTTTAAACTAAACAGCTAGCTTATAGGCCATCATCTCTAAATAAAACAGGATATTCAAGCAATTGTCTCGTTTTTAGCATGGTACTCAGTTGACAGGAGTCTGGAAACCAGGTAAAAGACCTGTTTAACAAAGTTAGAAATTGTCCCCTGCTGAAAACTTGCTTAAAAGCCTGTGCTTACAAAATATTTTAAACTACTAGCATTTCAACACTTTAAAAACAAAGTAAGTGATATGCTACACCCTCACCTACATTAAAAATCCATGTTTGATACTGACTGGTGAAAATAAAGTGAGTTGTGGTATTTGATATACATGGAAATAAGAGTAAAATGCCACTATCTTAAAAAAGATGGAGATGCACATGCACACACCAACAAGCAGAAGGCATGACAGAACAAACAGGCCGATGCATGGGAACAGTACCCTTAAACTGTGGGTTCTCACCTTGCTTTTTTTTAGGGTCATAATCGTACCCTTAAAAAAATGACTCTAGTAATTTCTCACTACAATTACAACAGAAAATAGAAAGAAAAAAAAATACAGGACTAATATTCAACATTCAGTTAATGGTAATAAATTGTGTTCTTAAACTCTTCAACACCAGTTCTTCC
This sequence comes from Myrmecophaga tridactyla, assembly GCA_004026745.1. NCBI lineage: Eukaryota > Metazoa > Chordata > Mammalia > Pilosa > Myrmecophagidae > Myrmecophaga > Myrmecophaga tridactyla. The sequence goes on from PVIY010005016.1 coordinate 70,194, forward strand.
TACTCTTTGATGGATAAGAAAGGGCAATTTTAAATTTCAGGAAACTTTACAGTTGAAAGACTAAAGTATAGCCTCTCTTTTCCACAGGAGAGCACGGAGGAATTTCTCTGTTTAAAAATATTATCTATAAGAAACAACTATATATATTTTACAACGCCTTGTAAAGATACGGTGTCACTATCATCAGTGAATAAAGACATGTTGAACACTTACTCATGCAGTTAGGCCGCCCTTTTATAGGACAGAGCCTGACATATTTCAGTGCTTCACCATCCCCACTGCCACGCTCCACCTGCACCAACTCCCTACCCCATTAGTGTTAACATCTTATGGTTTTTTTTATGATTCCAAATCTTTTGTGAGCAATGGAGAATATTACTCCCCATATTTAAAGGAAGAGAAGATGCTTTTCTGTCTCAAAAAAACTATGGTAAAGGCATGAATTTGGAGGCTAAAAGTAGCAATCACCTATTAGAGGCAATTCTCCCAAATGTTACATTTCCAAGAGTATGATTACACTGCTGGTTTTGTAAATGACATGACAAATATTTATCGTCCACGGGTTAAACAATCCATTTATAATAAAGGTAAAATCACAATTGAAACAAAATCCAGTGATATTATTTTAGGTTACTACCACTACACTTTCCACCAATCACCAACTGCAGCCATCAAGAAGAGGTATATGAGTCTCCTAGTGAGAATTCAATCACTAAAACAATGAACTCTATAGAAAGAGCAAATTTAGGGAGGAAAACAAGGAGCTCAATTTTGGACATGATGAATTTGAGATATCTGATGGACATCCTAGGAAAGGTAGATAGATGTCCAGGGGGCAGATAGCTATGTGAACAGGGATGTCTGAACTAGAGACACAAGTTTAATAATAATCAGCACAAGACACCCTTAGAGTAGGCAGAATGGCAGGGATTAGAGTTAGAATAAGAAACGTTTCTTCTACTGTGTAAAAATACAAAAAAAAGTTTGTAAGTGAGGGAGAGAAGGCAGAAAAGTAAATTTAGTTATGCCTTACAGCCACTAACTAGGAGATGAGATAGTCTGCTGAGAGAAAGTTTGAAGAACTGAATACTTTATATTCAAAGAACAAAGATATGGTGATTGTAAAATGATACAAATAGAGAAAATAAGGGGAAAAATTGGAAAAATTTCTAAGTATTCACCCACACTGGATGTGAGGCTGGAGGTAACAGAAACCTATATCCACATAATACCCATCAGTATATTTGTCAATCGTCCTTTCATTTCCTATAGATTTCCTTTATATGTTCAGTGGAACAGCCAGTGCATGATCTAGTTCAGGAAAGTTATATCTTATCACAGATTGTATCCTTCAGCAAGCTAAAGTGTCCCACTCCCATTTAATTCTTTTACCTGGAATTTAACTGCTAGATCATAAAATCAAAACATTCTATCTCTTTTATGCATTTCTCTGGTATATCACTGCCCATGCTTTTCATTTAAATTTTGAATTATTTTAGGTTTGGGCTCAATCTAAGTTTTCTTTCAATAGATGAGTATATTCCGTTTAAAAGTTGTTTTAACAGACATTTCATCTTATTTTATCTTTACATTCTTATTTTCTTTCATTTGCTATATGGCCTGTAAAATTTTTGTTTGTTTCTTTTTGATCTGTCAATTTGTATACTCATAGCCTGCTCTTATTTTACTAGTGATTATCTATACATATCACTGAGTAAAATGTTTAAATGTATTTTTCCTATGAAATCAGAAATTTAAAAAAATTGTCCACTGAAATCTCCCCTACATATTCTGCTCTCTCCTTCAGATACACAACGATCGGCTTTTCTGTTCTCCCTATATAAGCTTCTCTTCATCTTATTTCTTTCTTTCTCCCTTTTTTTCTGCATTCTGTATGATATCTAAACCTTTATTCCTTGCTTTTTCCCTCTTTTCTGTAGGGAAATTCTGCTTGTGGTAGTTAGATTCAGTTGTCAATCTGGCCAGGTTAAGGTACCTAGTTCTGCTGCTGTGGACATGAGCCGATGGTACGTGAACCTCATCTGTTGCTCATTTATCTGCAGTCAGTTAAGAGTCGTGCCTGCTGTAATGAATGATATTTCATTTAAATGGCTGGTGCTTAAATGAGAGAGCTCAACATAGTACAACCCAAGCAGCTCAGCATTTCTCATCTCAGCACTTGCAGCTCAATCCAGGCCTTTGGAGATGCAGAAAGAAATTGCCCTGGGGAAAGCTGTTGGAACCCAGAGGCCTGGAGAGAAGGCCAGCAGAGATCACCCTGTGCCTTCCCACGTAGGAAAGAACCTCAGTTGAAAGTTAGCTACCTTTCCTCTGGAGAACTAACAAAATAAATCCCCTTTTATTAAAAGCCAATCTGTCTCTGGTGTGTTGCATTCTGGCAGCTAGCAAACTAGAACACTGCTTATATAGCCACTCTGAATTAATTGTTATTTATATCACTGGTCTATCTTCAAAATTCTTTCCACAACAATTATTTTATTTTAATCATATCTTCTTGTCTTCCCCCATTTTATATAGTTCTCTCCCACCTAATTATATCTCTTTTTAAAATGTCCTTGACAGTATGAAGTAGTTGTAGTAACATAATTCTTCCATTTCCTTGAGTAAATATTTATTTGTATTTTTTTATCTATCTTTTGCATATCGTTCCTTGTCTTTTGTTCCTACATTTCAACACAATCACAAGCAAACAAGTTGATTACTGTTTCAAAGACTCATTTCTTCACTTGATTGAAAATTATTCTGTGCCTATTTTCTTTGAAGTTTGTGACATGAGGTAGTAGCTTTCCTAGTTCTAACATAAATGTTATTTTTAAAAGTTTGTAAAATTTTTTACTGTTTATTTAGAATGAACTTTTTTAAAAAGGAAAAGAAAAAGAAAGTCCCTAATTTGCTATTTTTTCCGAAAATAAAATCTCTTTAGCACTTTAGGATCTTTTCAAAGACCTCTGTGTGTAATGCTTGACATCTGGACATTTTGGAAATTGTACCAAGCTACTGCAGCATCAGTACCAGGTCGCTGACTATATTTTTTAAATGTTCCAAATTAGTTCATCAATAAAGATTTACACAAAAAAATGCATTATTCATTTGTACAATCTAATAAGTAGGGTAAGGTTGAGTGTGAAATGACCAAATCTTCAGCTAAAACCATTAATAATTCCTGAGAGAATTTGCTGTCACCGTTAAGTTCAGTTCCCAACAAAATTTTCTACAAGTTCTATTTTCAAATGAAAAGCTATGTAAGAGAGAATTTTCCTCAGACTTTGCTCTTACGGAATAGCATAGATGCAACTTGACAGATCTGTTTCTTTTTCACAACGATAATCAGTGGGTTACACAACTATAATTTCAATCAAGCAGTCTGCCAGAACAGACACGTCATGACAGAGCAGTTGGTGTCCCAAATTTGGCCACATGTCAATGTTATATACAACTTTAAAAGTATTACAGCAATATCAAGGAGGTGTCCTTTTAGTTTACTTGGATAAAAATGGAACAAAGAAGAATCTGCTGCTAATTTGAATGGAAAAGGCAAAAACAGTTTTTTTTTTTTAAGATTAGAAGGAAAAGTACAGACTGACTAAAGAAAATATACATAGAAAGAAACAATATAAGGACTCCAAGAGAGTGGTTATAGTTCCATTTTTAAAAATAGGTTTATATTCAAATCAATTAGAGGCCTCCATGCAAGTAAAAGAAGCTGACTTTGGTGCACTTAAGTAAAAGAGAAATTTCTAAGTAGGCTATTAGGGGTCCACAAAACTGCATTTGAAAGCAGAAAGAGGCAACCCTGACAGCTAAAACACAGAAACTCCAACTATGATCCACAGCAGGATCAATCTGGCCAGAATGTGGCCATAAGATTAAATAGCATTACAATTGTTCTTGCCCCTAAACTCAAGATGAGACCCCAAAGAGCCACTACCAAGGGGCTTTTTTTCACTGCTAATAATCTGAACTTCAAAAAAAATTCCAAAATTATTTGGAGGGAAAATATAATATAATTGACGGAGTTGTGAAAAGGATCTGATAAAAATGCAGGTTAATTTAAAAAATCTGTCTCTCAAAGTAGTTTTTAGCCATTTATTGATAAGGTTTTAAGACCCTCCTGCAGAGCTAATGGGTACTATGATAAATATAGGATATCATATCCTTCAGGAGTTCATAAAAGAAAAAAAGAACAGATACTTAAGATACAGACAAGAATGTGTTTACAATGAAACTGACAAAAAATTCAAGGGCTAAGCCACCAAATGTCACAGATGAGTCTTCTGTGACAGAACAGTCCAATTAAACAAGGGCATATTTGCTCTGTTGTTGAAAGCTGAGAGCTTAAGCACTACGAAAGTGCTTAGTAGAAATTATTTTATAGAAAATGAAAAGTAAGATATCAGTAAGATATTTTACAGTATTTTTTTCCAAAATAGAAATAGTTTTACTCTTTCTTGATTATAAAAATAAAAAACATTAGGGGCGCTAAATTAGCCACCCCTACATTAAGTTATGTTTATAGAGGATTCAAGAATTCATGGGTAATCACTGTCAACTGACTGTTTACAATAATGATTGCCCCGTTCATTTTAGACAAACAAAAAAAGAAAATCAAGTGTCTTAGCACAGCAAAACAGACCATAAAATAGTCAAATTCTCCAACCTATCTATTACCATTCTCTCATCAAAGCTCTAGCTACAATCAAATTATTTCTTGTTGCCAGAACCCCTTAGTACTCTATGCCTGCACCTTCATGCACCTAGCACATCTCCCTACAACAGAACTCTTTTTCTTCATATAATTCGTAACTGTTCCTAAAGATTCCACTTTATTGCCATCTCCTGGAAGCTGTCCCAAACCAGCACTCTACCCTCTATAATGTGAATTAAGCACTGCACATCACTTTCAGTCCTGGATAAAATATCCAGACAGAAGATCAGCTAGGAAGCAGAGGACCTGAACAATATTATAAACAAACTAGATAGATCTAACAAGCATATCTAGAACACTTCACTCAACAGCAGCCTATACGTTCTTTACAAGTACACCTGGAACATTCTCCAGGACAGACCATGTATTAGGACACAAAAAAAAGTCTCAATAAATTTAAAATATTGAAATCACACAAAGTACCTTCTCTGACCACAATGGAATGAAACTAGAAATCAATAACAAAAAGAAAACTAGAAAATGTATAAATATGTGGAAATTAAACAGGACACCCTTAACTACTGGGTTAAAGATGAAATTACAAAGGAAATTAGAAAATACTTAGAGATGAATGGGACAACAAACCAAAATTTGTGGGATGCAGTGATGGTAGTGCTCAAGAAAGAAATTTACAGCTGTGAGGGTCTATATTAAAAAGAAAGACCTCAAATTTGTAACCTGACTTCACATCTTGAGGAACTAGAAAAAAGAACAAAGTACACCAAGTTGCCAGAAGGAAAAAAATAATTAAGATTACAGCAGAGATAAGTGAAATAGAGAACAGAAAAACAATTCAGAGAATAAACAAAAATAAAAAGTTGGTTCTTTGAAAAACACCAATAAAATTGACAAATCTCTGACAAAAGAGAAAAGATGCAAATAGCCAAAAATGAGAAATGAAAATGGTGAAATCACCACTGACCTTACAGAAATAAAAATGATTATAATTCCATGACCAATTGTATGCCAATAAATTAGGTAATCTAGATGAAATAGAAAAATTCCTAGAAATACACAAATTACCTAAACTGACTAAAGAAGAAATAGAATACCTCAACAAAATTATATCAAGTACAGAGATTGATTCAATCAGAAAACCTTCCACCCAAGAAAAGTTCAGGACCAGAGGGCTTCACTGGTGAATTCTACCAAACGGTTAAAGAAGAATAAAACTAATCCTTGCCCAAGTCTCCCAAATGCAATAGGAGGGAACATTTTCTCATTCATTTTATGAGGCCAGCATTCCTGATATCAAAATCTGGTAAAGACATTAGAAAAAAAATTACAGATCAATTTCCCTTATGAATATATATGCAAAATCCTTTACAAAATACTAGCAAACCAAATCCAACAGCATATTAAAAAGATTATGTACCATAACCAAGTGGAATTTATCCCAGGAAGGCAAGGGTGGTTCAACACCCTTGAAAATCAATGTAATACAACACATAAATACAACAACAACAAAAAAAATGCTTATCTCAATAAACACTGAAAGGACATTTGATAAAATCCAGCACCCTTTCCTGATGCTACAGGCTACAGCCTTTTGGGGAAGTTATATAGCAATATCCATTAAAATTTAGTATCTATACATCTTTTTGCAGCAATAGTCTCACAACTGGAAATCTCCCACAGAAAAATAGCATCAGTACCTAAGAATTATAAAAGGATGCTTACTACAGCATTTTATTAGTGATAAGAAACTGGATAAAAAAGCAAATGCCCTTGAATTGTTAATTTTGATACATTCATTCAGCAGAATATTATGCAGCAGCTAAAAATATTTATATACAAACTAGGTGACTTGGAGGGATTTCTACTACACATTGTAAGAAAACCAAAAAGTAGTATAGGAATCAATTTGGCACCACTTTTCTTAAAGTATGCATATGCACATATGTTTGTATATAAGAAAACAGACAATGGTATGGAAAGATACATACGCATACATACATGGGGGTGTGGGCAGGGGGATTGAGGTGGAAGAGAAAATTAGCCCCAAAAGCTTATACACATACACACATAATAAACGTCAACAATAAAACATCCTGTATGGTACACTTCCTTTTATAGGTAAGTATGTGTATATGGTGGACAAATACTCAAAAATGATGCATACAAAAATAAACAGAGTTCTAGGACATCTTCCAACTAAAATAATATTAAAAATAAACGATGGATAAATAACTGGGTGGATTAGCTGATTTGTGTTAAATTATAAAAGAGAAAAGATGGTTATTATTTTTTTCAATATAATGTTTACAGCATAGTTACTTGACTTCTCCGCATTATTTAATATGGTTTATCATTCTCCCTCCTTAAAATATTCTCTTGTTTTCCATAAAACTACCTTGCTTGCTTTTTTCCCCTATTTCTCTAGCAGTTACTTCTCACTTCTGAGGCTCTTTTTCCTCGACCTTTTTGTCCTTCAGGACCCTGTCCCTTTGCCTACATCTTGCTGTCTTCCAGAGCTACAAACCTATCTATGGGCCAATGGAAATTGCCACTTGGCTATCCCACTGGCGCCTAAAAACACAATTATATCCCAAAATGAACTCATTTTCTTCCGTTTCCAATCTTGTTCCTTTTTTCTGAATTCCCACGTCAGTGAATGTCATCATCATCCAATCAAATGGGGTTAGAATCTTAGTTTCCCTCTGTCCTCTGGACTAAGTGAAATGTAACGTTCTAGCCTCCATCTCTCCAGAAACAAAGTTCTGGGAAAATCAAGAAAATAAACACTGGACAAATGTAATGCACTTTAAAAGTGTCTCTCTCTCTCGCCACTGTGACTTGTTCTATCCATTCTTCCAGCCTATTCAAAGCCCCCAGTGCTCACCCACCTGCCCAAGGGCGGTACTCCCGCAGACGCCCAGCAGCACCTCCTTCTCCCTCTTTTAGTCTGCGAGTGGGGTGGGGGTGGGGGGTGGGGCAGGAGGTTAGGACCGGAGCCAAAAGCGCACCTGGGCCCTGAATCCTCTGGGCCGGGCGGCCAAGTCAAAGAAAGGGTCGCTAGAGATCCGCCTGCAGGTAACTTCGCCCCTCAATACCCTCCGCGAAAACTAGAAACGACCTCGGAGAGGCCGCCGCCTGCCAATCCCCACATACCCCTAACCTAGACCTCTACCAAGTACCAGGGACTCTCAGGTCCCAGCCCAAGGACTCGCCAGACCCGGGGTAAGCTGCTCGGCACGCCGGGCCGTAGTCTCTCGTCTGCCCTACCAGCTGTCCCCGCTCCACATCCTCCCGCTTGAAGGACCACCGCTCCCAGTTATCCCACATCTTAACCTGGGATCCGGGAGCTATCTGCAGCTCAGCAGCCACCGCTTTCCAAATGCCTTGCCTCCGGGCAAGACTAACCCTGCCCGGGAGAAAGAACCGGTAGGAAAAGGCCGAGCCGCAGGACACACAGGGCGCCGCCATGTTGGCTGTGAGAGGCTAGGGGGAGGGGAGGACAAGAGCGGAGTCTACAGACTGCGCAGGCGCAGGTCCCCCGGGTTCCGAGGCTGTCGGGAGAATAAGCTCCGGAGCAGTTTTGAAGTAGAGGGCGGGGCTAGCAGGCCGAAAGGCTCCTTGCTGATTGGCCGCGGGGCGCGCTCGCTCTCGGCTGGGATCAGGCTGGAGCTGAATCACGGCGCCTCCGGAAGAAGGTGGAGTGGTGGTCATTTTCGTGGCCCCTTTCCTCTTCTGCGCCTCTTCCCTCTTCGGCACACTGTCCTTTAGCCACCCTTTCCTCCCCTGTCCATCGCTGCCCCCAGAACAGGCGCCCCTTGAGCCCTGGCGGGTGGCCGGCCCGCAGCCCTGTCCAGCCTCACTGTCCAGCACTCCAGCGGACGCTTCCTGCGGCCAGGTACGCGCTCTTGTTCGAACGGCTTCCAAGCCTTGGTTCCTGCCTGTCCCGCTTGCTAGCATTGGTTTTCCCCCCACTCTACGTTTCCTTCAGCGTCCAGTCAAGACTCTTCTTCAATTGCCAAACCACTTCTGCTTCCATTTAAAAGGCACTCGACTGCGCTTATTTTCGTCAAGGCCCTCGCTTTTACGTTCCTAACTCTATGGTGTACAAGCTAAGCCATAAACTGATGAGGACAAACACTGTTTCACCCATCTTTGGCACGTCTCTCCCGGTAATGTCAGTACTAAGCCTTAACTGAACCCAGGCCGACCTGCCTTCTGAGATTTGAATGCTTCTGATGATAACTTCCAGGATGCTTTCTATGAAATGCATATTAAATGATGATTTAATGACGTATTAAGCCACTCTTAAAAATGTATCCAAACATTTAAATTTGATGGGGTAGTTAAATTAAGACATGCACACAGAAAACCTGAGGTCAAAAGAGGATGTCAAGCAAATAAATACCATCTACTCTTACCATCGTTTCATAAGACAGGGAACATTTTAACATCAAAAAGTGAAAAGGACAACCTCAGAATAAAGAATAGTCCTTTAGATGGAATGCATTTAGTTATATGAAAAGCTCATTCTGTTCTTTTTGTCATTTCCTTGTAGATTAGTGAAACTTACATCAGGAACTGGCAGAAGAACTAGCATTTGGGAACCAAGATTTTTTATTTTTTTATTTATTTTTTTTAGTTCGTTTCTCACCTCTAGTGGCAGCACTCAGAATATTGCATTAATTTCTTGTGGAGCCTCTGGGTTTGGGAACAAATACACAGCTACAGCTTGCTGTTGGGTGCATAATTTAGAGATAGAAGAACCTGAAATTCTGAAAAACATTTAAAATATGCAAAAAATATGCAATTTTACAAAGTTAAAACTTAGATTCATTTCATTTTTTGCTCATTTGTTGAGACAAAAAATGACCAATTATGCCATGAGGATCAGGCATCCTCGGTACCAGGATCATAATGTCTCCAAAGTCCAGTCTGGTGGAGTCACATCTAATTGAGGGTTTGGCATAAAGTCAGCTTGAAAGTTAAAAGTCAGTAGAGACAAAATGCGGGCCTAACACTACCAAGTGTTGCTGAGATGTGGGGTGGCAGGAACTGTTGGATGCTGTTTGTGGGAGCGTAAATTGGTAAAACCATTGTGAAATCAACCATCTAGTTGATTACTAACAGACAATCTAGTAAAATTAAGATGAACAGCTCCTACAATCCATCAGTTTCGTTTTTAGATATATACCCTGCCAAAATTCTTACACATTGAATCAGGAGACATCTACAAGAATGCTCATACCAGCATTTTTTGCAACAACAGAAATATTGTCCACAGATAGGAGGATGGAAGAAGAAGAGTACCATACAGCCATAGCAATAAATGAATCATAACTACACATATGAAGAAGGGTGAGTCTCATGAGTTGAGTGAAAACTAGGGAGTTACACATGTATGCATACAGGATGATCCAAAACAGGAAAAATGTAGGCAAGATATTGTAGAAAATGATAAAGAAAAGCAGGAGAATGATAACACAAAATTCCTGAGTGGAATGATGGGATGCCCTGAACAGGGCACACAGGAGGTCAATGGCATGGCCATTGTTCTGTATCTTTAGATGAGTGGAGTATACATAGGTGTTTACTTCTGTGTTTTTCTTGCAACTCCATATGTGTTATATACACAAATAGCAGGAAGAGTTGATTTTCATCTCCCATCTCACCCTGACTCACATTGAAAGACCTGGCAAGCTTACGGCCTGGGTTCCTTAGATTATTTCTTCTCCATTCCTCATTTCCTTCTTCATCTCCCTTAATCACCTCCTCTTTATCCCGTACTCTCTCCCTCTTCCAGCCCAGTGTGTATAGCTTGAATACTGAATAATATAGCCCTCAGAAAATTGACACCACTACCCCGACCTGGATAGGATTTCTAGAAAGCGTCCACGAAACTGCAGAGCTCTGTGGATCAACATGAAAAACCCTAACCTAGAAAAAACACAAAGGCTTTATAGGTTCCTCAGATAACCGAGATCTTCAAAGAACTGTTGATCAAATATGACCAAACACAATGTGGTTCAGTGGAACTGCATTGAAGGTGCATCATCTTACCCCTACCAGAGATCTGCAGACTGTGACACTTGCTGATTCATGTAGCTTAGGAAACCCTAAGTTTCTCATCCATATAAGTTGGAGTTCATTTAGATCAGTGGTTCTCAAAAAGTATGGTTCCCAGGTCTGGAGCATCAGCATTTCAATCTTTCAAAATGTCCATTACGTTTTTTTTTTTAATTCTCTTCCCTTCAAGAAGTAGAGCTTCATTCCCCTCCCCTTCATGTGATCTGTACTTGACTTGGCCTCTGAGGAATAGAGTGACGTGGAAGTCATTGTGTGCAGCTTCTGCTACTAGGGCACAGAAGGCGCTGAGGCTTCCTGTGTACGTCCTGTCTCGTGGCATACCCTCTCTGGGGGAACTCAGGTGCCGTGGTACGAGACAGCCCTGTGGGATGATCTGCCTGCGGAGGAACTGAAGCCTCTTGCTAGCAACCATGTGCCCAGATCACTTTGGAAGTGGGTCTCTAGCAAGTCTTCCTATGCCTGCAGCCCCTCCCACATCTTGACTGCCACCTCATAAGAGATCCCAAGGCAGAACGACTGATCTCAGGTCCCTGACCCACAGAAATGGTGGGACAATAAGTATATTTAGTGGCTTTAGTTGTAAGCCATTAAAATGTTGGGTAATTTGTTACACAGCAATGGATAACTAACCTGGGAATTTGTTAGAAATGCAAATTATTGAGTCTCAATCCAGACCTACTGCATTGGGGGTGAGGGCTGGCAAAAAGCGCTTCTGATAATTCAGGATTCTTGGTATTTTTTTTTTACTTTAATCCACATGGGCAGGTGCGTACAAAAGATAACGTGCAATTTGAAAAGTCTCTACTTATCTAAACCACACCAAGCTAAATAAATAGCATACATGGGGTAAGGAAATGAGTAATGTAAATCTCACTGAAAATTCTAAATACTATATAAGAGGTAATTTTAGCATAGTATTCCTATATAGGAAGTGAGTAATGTAAATTTCACTGAAAAGTCTAACTACTTTATAAGAGGTAATTTTAGCATATATTACTATATAGCAAGCTTACATAACAGTTTAAAAGCTGAATTTGTCCTCAGTCTACAAATATATCCTCCTAAGATGCATACATTTTGCTGTATTATTTGAATTTTAATAAATAATGAGTGGAACAAATGTCATCTTTGATTTTTTTTCACTGTGCTCTTTACCTACGGGCTGTCAATTACGTTTCCTATAAAAAAGACAGCAGTTAGCGAGCTGTCAATCAAGACTGTTGTGATGCTTCAAGCATCATTTCTCCAGGGTTTGCTATCAAAAATAAAACCAATTTACATGGAACATAAAGGTGGATCGATCGTACCATTTGCTGTGCATTGAAAATGACTTCTAACATACACAAGTTCAGAGGAAATGTGCTTAGGGCCAATCTCCTTGTCCATGTGTGTAATTACTTTGCAAAGATTATGTCATTTTTTTAAATTTAATTTTTACATTTTTAATTGTAAGAAAAACAATGAAAGTAGTTATTCTGATGGATTGGTGGTTCTATTTGAAATACTAGAAAATGTTCTATGGGATTATGAGTATTTTTTCACCCATGCCCTGAGTATGGATTTAGGCTCAATACAGGATTCCTTGGGGATAAATGCTGAGTGGAGGTAAAGAAGATCTAGAAAAAGGCAATTAAATGAGCAGTATAGACTGGATATATTCGAAAGACTTAAGATTTTCATAGTGAAAAAATGGATGTGAAGAAGGCATATCATTGAAATCAATAAAATCAGGAAAGACATGGTAAAATTATGTATAGACTTATTCAGACTCTAGAAAACTAAAACCAAAGTGAAACTCTTAGTCATAAAAGTAACTATTTTAGAACAAATAGAGAAAATATTACTTTACACCACAGGAAGGCATCTTTTAAAGTGCATTGCTCCCAAAAAGTGGTGCAGTCTGAAAATATGAATAAATTGAAGAAGGCCATGATCCAGATCTGAAAAGTGAGAATGTTCTAAAGTGAAATTTTCATTCTTAATCCTCAGTGGTAAGAGCAACACATCTCTGGTGTCTCTATCAGAGAAAGTCTATGGATTAGCGGCAACATGAAAGACAATTCTAAGACCTAGAAAAGAGAATTATATAAAATTGGAATAAACATGCACACATACATATAGGTTTATATCAAACACTGAAATACTTAAGAACGGTATGTAACATATGATGTTAATTGAGGCTAGTGTGTACCTCAAAAGTGTAATCTCATTTAGTCATAACAACACCCCTGTGATGAAAGTACTATTAGCCTCATATTGGACATAAGGAAGCTGAGGCACAGCGATGTTAAATAACTTACATCAGGTCCTACAGCTAGGAAATGATGGAGCCAGACAATGAGGCACCAGAGTGCATGCGCTTAACCCTCTATTATGCCTAGTCCTGGACAGAATCGTGAATTAGCACAGTGTGCCTTCAAGGCCCTCACGCTCACATTTCTGTGACCTTCTCCATGGCATCTTCTCATTCTATACCATTCTATCCAGGGATCCAGTTCATTTGTCCTCTTGCTTCAGTCCCCAAACCCTAAATTCTGTCCACTGGTCTCACAGTTATCACCCATTCCATCTCCTGGGTAAGGACATGAGATTATATTTGTCAGAGTGATTTTCAGAGGTTAAATGCTGGTGGCCCCTCATAGATGCCTTCTTTGGCCTGCACAGTGATGTGTGTGTGTGTGTGTGTGTGTGTGTGTGTGTGTGTATGTATAAGTTTAAATACCGATGCCTTCAGGTTTGTCACGTATCCCATTCATGAAGTTCCCCCCATTTTTGTGCTCCTACATGAGGCTCAATTCCCACATTCATGTTACATCCCTAATTTATGTGGTGCCTAATGTGAGTGTTACACATTGGCACTTGATAAATGCTTCCTGATTTAAATGTGAACCCCAGAACTATTCAGATTTTAGCTACTCAGGAAGGCTGGGAAAGCTGGGCTCCAGGACTCAAAGGATCCTTTCAGATAAGCCAACCAGAGAACTAGAGATTACATGATTAGGAGACATGGACAGTCCTGCACAATGATTTTGCTGACTCTATTCTTTACTGCCCACCTACAGTTTTTGGTACTTCAGGAGTTAATGTAAGAATTTAATCTATACAAAGACCATGTTATCAAACATTGTTTATTGTTAAGTCCCTGTGATAGGAACCATCTGGGTATGAAGATGCTATCTTTCAGGAGCTTATAAGCTTGTAGGGGAGAAAAAATATTTACACAAATATAATTCTCAAAAGCCTGTGATAGGTATGAAAGAATTATAAAGTGATTTGGGAGTTTGAGAAGGAATCTATTACTTCCTCCCAAATAGATCAATATGGTTTTATTTCCTAAACATTTTATAGAAATGCAAATCAAAATAAGGGAATCATCTAATTCATTTCTTTACTCTCATGCAGAACAATTTCTAAACTATCTCTGAAAGCAAGTAACCTACCCCCTTGTATAATATCTGCAAAGTAGAACGTTCTATCTCAACTTACCAAATCATGCCATTGAAGACCATTCTTTAATATCCTTAGAGGATTCTTCAGAATTTTCATGTCACCTTTTCTATTTCCCCTAAAGAAACCTTCCTGGCCCATTTTTTAAGTGCTTTCCAAAAGCAAGTTTCATATCTGACACGTGAAATTGTGTCCAATTTCAGCTCTGCTTGGTGTCATTAACCAGCATATCATAGCCTAGTGTGTCATTAAACTGTCGCACCTCTTTGTAGAGAGAGTTTAACTGTGATTAAACTGTAAACACCTGAATGATGTTACTTTACCTCCAGACTGAAAGGAACCTCTTATCCTGGAAAACACAGATTCCCAAAATAAGCATATTAGTTTTCAAACCCAGCTACTGAACTTACATTCTTATTGAACTTTGAGGCTTAGAAATATTTATATTTTATATGGGAAATCCATAACTTCTTGTCATCTCAATTATATTTCCAGCAAGCTTTAGAAATAGGTTGTTGACCTCTGTGGGCACACTTGTCAACTACTCATAGTCTTTGTTACCTCTTAATTAATCAGGACAATGTGTTTTTTATATTGTCAGAATTAAGAATTTAATTTAGGAATTCAACAATAGACTCATGCAGTTTATTACAGGGAAGATAAAATTGATAGTAGCAGCATGATTTTCAGATTTTTTTTTAACACGGCCTACTGTTGAAAAGAGAGAACATGAGAAAGCAATGGACTTTTAGTTTTCATCCTCCATTATCTTTTTGTGTGTACGTAGATACTCTAGGTTCATACCTTCTCAGCAGGGATTCCTGGTCAACCATAGGCACAGGCATTGAATTAATGATATTGCATCAGCTTATATTCAATTGCAGGTTACAAAACCACTCTGATTGGTTTCAATAGAAAGGGACTTCCTACCTATATTAACTAACTTACAAAATCATTGAAAGGACGGATGGGTCAGGCTATAACCAAACTTCCGAAAACAACTGAACTACACTGCCTCTGCCCTGAAGAAGAAAACTGCTGCAGAAAGCTGACAACCAGGATGACACCATCCTTGCCGTATGCTGCCAGTCTCTTCCTGCTTGATTCAGTTGCAGATGCTAGTCTCATGAGTGTCTCTGATTGGGAGAAATGAAACCACATGTGGAATTGTAGCAGCAAGGAAACCTGGGAGAGATTTTTAACTTTCCAGCCTCAGCATCATAGTAGGGAAGTAGTTCTAGCTGATTTATTCCAGCAATTATCTAAAGATACTCAGAACCCAGAACCTGGAAAGTACATGTTTGTTGAAGAAAAGAAGTTGTAGTGGAATGTTGAGCAATCTAATCCACAGTTTTTGCAATAACTTTTTAATGGGAATATTTCAAAGGAGACTTAAGCATCTAGTAGATGGTTAGATGAAATGGATTTGAGGTGCTTTTCAAACATCTTTAGTACAGGAGCCATGTGTGTGTTGCTGGTATTGCATCCCCAGCTCAAAACTATGCCTGGCACATACAGGGCAATCAACCTATACTTGTTGATTGAATTAATGATTATGTAAATTACCTTTTTCACTACCTCCACTGTCCTGCAGTGGTCAAGATCTATATGTTAATAATTCTTCAATTCTTGTTTTGTATTTGCTACTTTGGTCATTTGATTTTCTTTTCCTAAATTGAGGATATGCATGTGTGTAGGTAAGTTTGTCTGCACTTCCTATTTATTTTGACAGCTAAATTTGTTTTAATGCTTAATTAACTCAGTGTAGGACTGCCCACTACAATAACAATATGGTATTGTCTCATGGGTCTGTAGATATTTTTATTGTGCAGAAAAGAATCATTTAAGGTTTTTACCCCCACGGAAGATGACTTCTTTCTAATCTCAGAAAATGGCATGTTAGCTCATGAAGCAAGGCAAATGTGACGTGATTAATCAGATAATAATGATTATCATGATTGTTTTCCAAACAGCATGTCCTTGATGTGCCTTCACTTCTGTGCTTTGAGATGAGATGTTACAATTTTCATAATAGGTGGTTTTCAACCTATTTTTTTTCCCCTTCCTAATAAGAAAATTTTTCCTTTCCTAAAAATTCATTGGTGTTTCATATTCTTGTGCGATATTTGTAGAAAACTCCATTTCTTTATTTGTGCAGACCCAGCATCTGTGTATTTCTATAAATGAATTATTTTAATGATTATTTAATTGGAATACCTAAAGTTCAGCACCTTTAGGAATTGAAGTGAATTTACTGAGCATGTTACACAACATTATTTTATTTTACAAATTTCCACTACTTAAGACATTTTTCAAAATTAGATTTATGGCCATACCCAGAACAAAATTCATACCTTATATTTATTTAATAGTTTGTTTTTCAAAGCATTTTTACGTATTATACTTCATTTGAGTCTCACCACAATCTAATTAGATTTTAAGTTTACTGGAAACTGTCAAGTTTGGACAAACTAGCCTGCACATTTTAAGTGCTAAAAGCTCATGTTAACAATGTTATTTTTAATATCAAAAAAGAAAAAATACATCATTAATCCCATGAGAGTAAAATACTTTAAAGGAAGAATAAAATATTACCTAGATAGATTGGTTGTGAAAACAAAATTACTTCTTAAATTCCATAATCTTCTTATTTTCTTTTTATACACACACACACATACACAAACATACATGCATGGTAAATCCAAATTACCCTGAAAATGTACTTTAATGGATTTTGAAATAATTTCAGCACCAAAAACCCTCATTTGCACTAAATATTGATCTCGTTTTCACAAAATGCTCCTTTGACTGGGGGATCAAGCTTATTCTTCAAAATTCACAGTAAGTTTGAGTAAATAAAGATTTAGGAAAACAATTGGCTGAGATATTCCTTCCACATTTCCTTGCCATTTTCCTTGATTGACTTACTCTCTTGGTATAAATCTTTTCTCTCCTAGCTTGATAGTGATGTCTCTTTATTTTTATAGGATAAAGGGGAACTTTCCTATTACTTTTTGAAATGGTTCTCTTTATTTTGTATTTTAAAAAGAATAGAATATTTCCTCTGTAGATTTCTTCAAAAACTTAGTAGCTTGTCCCTACACCAGTAAAGTTTTACATAAATACAAAATAATATATTAATAGGAAAAAAGTTGGATGTTTTTGCCAAAAGCAAGATTTTTTTCCCGTTAATATGTTATGGCACTGAGGAGCTGAGAGCTTTATTAAAGACTATGAACTAAAACCAATATAGGAAAGGCAACTATATTCCTTTACAAGTGCCATCAGTCTTGTGATAAGGCTTTATGCCAAAGGCTCTTAACATTTGTTAAGTGTTGAAATCATTTGGGAAGCTTTAAAAAAAAAACACTGATGCCCACCAATTCTGATTTAATGGTCCATGTTGTTACCTGGGCATTGGGAGTTTCAAAGGCCGCCCAGGTGATACGAACATTCTTCTAAGATTAAGAATCTCTGGGGCTGAGTCCAGATTCAGCAGGAACTTTTATTCCTGCACAACCCGCCCGGGCTTTGTTGCTTTCAGTTTCTTACTTCTGTAGCTTTCTCTCTCTTTGACTTAATTTCATTCTTTTAATCCTCAAGTAAGGATACAACCCTGATTGAGGTAGGTCACATCTTAAGATCCTACTCACCAAAAATCCCATTTCCAATGGGTCCAAACCAACAGGAGTGGATTAATTTTAAGAACATATTTTTCTGGAATATAAACAGCTTCAAGCCATCACACCCTGCCTGGGGCGGCTAAATTTTCTCTCTACGGACTTTGCCTGAGATCACACTCTTTCTTCACTTCTTTCTCTTCTCTGACCTGCTCCCCTTCTCCATTACTGATTTCTCCTGGAGTATTTTCTAACCAAATCATTTGCATACAAATCCTCTTGTCAGGATCAGCTTCTGGGAAGCTACCTGGACCACGGCTCCATGGTGGTCCCTTAGAAATAGGTCAGTTAAAGGAGAAAACAGAAATAAATGAGTGAAACATTCATTTGAAAAAGAATTTAAAACTTATTGAGCAGTTTTTAAAAACTCTAAAACACAACAAAGAGGACTTTTATTTTTAATCTTTATTTAAAACTTAAAAATTTATTTATGGGGGTGCGAGGGTAGTTCCATGGTAGAATTCTCATCTGCCATGTGGGAGACCCGGGTTCAATTTTCAGCTCACGTCCTTCCTAAAAAACAAACAAGCAAACAAAAATTCAACAAATGGTGCTGCAACAATGGGATACTCACATGGAAAAAGAAAGAAATGTGACCCCCGCCATACAGCATACCAAAAAAAATTATTTGAGTGTTTTTGAAAATTGCCCAACTGGTATCATGCAATGATTACTGGCATTTCCATCTATTGGAGAACAGTAACAACAGGAAATATTTTCATATAGTTGCTCATCAGAAACACAGCATCAAATTTACAGAGATGAATACATGTGTTCTGCCAGCATGACTTAACCAGACAGACCTTTCCAAATGCTCACACCCTAATTAAATTGCATCCTTCGGTTACTGGCATGTTACAAATTAGAGCTGTCCATGAAGGGACAGGGTTACATGGGAAGTTAGAGCAGACTGGGTTTTCTTCCATTCTTGCACGGAAGATAACGGGTTACTTTTAAGCAACTCATGGTAGTTCAAGAACTATTTGGGAACCATTTACAGGTAGAAAGACATAATGGGTTCAATCTAGTTTCTGACACGGGAGGATCTAGGAAAACTGCTATAACTAATGCTTGTTTTTACATTTAAGGCTGCAATCTTAGTCAAGAAACAAATGCTAAATCAAGGTTGAAATGATTTTAAGCCTTCACTTAAGAAATAGTCTCTCTAATGCAGAATGGAGACCAATAGCAGCAGCAGCATGAAGGCAGTTCTTTTTTGAGCACACTGATTCTGAGACTGAGTAAAAGTCTTTTTCCAGAGCTGTCAGTCTGATGCCTTTCCTGAGAATTAGATTTACTAAAGAATTTTATAGAGAAAAACAAGAGAGAAATTAAGCAAAATGTCCAGATGTCATCTGTTAAAATATGTTTTATTGAGACAATAAACAAATAGCATCAACAAGTACTAAAATTTTAATTAAAATATGATTTACAATGCCACTATACACCATTAAAAACATTCTTATTGATGGGAAATAAGATTGCCACTGCTTGTATCCTTAGGACACTCAAACACTCCATTTGACTTTGTGGTTTTCCAACCCAAGCGGTGTTTTCATATAATGTCTTTTCCATGCCCATGAGCATGAAAATATTCTCCAGTACTCTAAAGCACAATGGCAACATCAATCCTTCCCTTTCATTGCTGGCTACATCACTAAATAGATGTATATTATGTTCTTTTGCCTTCTGCTCAGAAAATCTAAGTATTGCATTTCTGTCAATTCATTGATTGAAGAGCTTCCCACTCAGAATGTTGACAGCTGTTTCAGACTTTCATGAAATAACTTGGATAACAGCTGCAAACGGATTGGCTAAAGAAGATTTGGAACCATGCAATTAGTATTCATCAATTGCACACATTTCCATTGAAAAACCTCTTCAACCCAAAAGTTGACTTTCAGGAAGCTGATGATACTTGTTCAATCTCAGAGCAGGACTTGCTAATGCTTAAGTCTCTCTCCATTAGCTAATCCAAAATAGAGCATATTAATATATTTATGATTAAATTAATGTCTAATGCTATCTGTAACTAACACTGCTTTAATTTTTGTTCTTTATCCATCTAGACAAGTGTCCATGTGAGAATGATAAATGATCTCTTAATGATTTAATGTGCTAACATATCCCTTGTACATGAGCAAATGTAATTCCCCATTCCACTTAAATTTTTCAGGGTTCATTTTGAATATCACTTCTTCTATGAGGTCTTCCAAAATTCCAAGGCAAGGTGTGAACTTTCCCCTTTGAGCCAACCTACTTTCTTTGAACCTCTTTGATCTGCTGACTTGTATTCTTGCTTCACCCCCCTAATAGACTGTAAGGTCCCTTCTCACAGATTCCTTCTCCACGAGGATGAGACGTTCCCATAGGCGGAATTGGTCTCCTCCATTTCCTACCACCATGAGCTCTAATAGTTTCCTTTCTTATAAAATGCATGAATTTATTTGAATTTTACCTGATATTAATGAGTAAAATTTATTTTAATTTTTACCTGATATTAATGACTATAGTTCTCTTTTTACAGCTTTATTAAAGTATAATTGACATATATAACTATAAATTTTGACAAATATGTACATCTGTGAAACCATCATGACAATCAAGAAATGAACATATTCACCATTCTCAAAAGTTTCTCCAGGTCCCTTTGTCATCACTCCATCTACTCTCAGTTCACCCCCTGATTTGCGTTCTGTTACTATGGATTAGTTTGCATTTTCTAGAATTTTGTGTGAGTGGAATTATAGAGTATGTATTATTTTTTTATGTGTGATTAGTTTAACTCAGCATAACTATTTTTGTAAGGAATCCATATAAAGGTTTATTTCCTTTTATGGATTTACAATAATTGGCTAATCCATTCACCGGTTAATGGGCATTTGACTTGTTCCCATGTATTGGTTATTTTAACAAATAAAGCTACTATGAACATTTGTATGCAAGTCCCCATGCAGATATGTTTTCATTTCTTTTAAATAAATATCTAGAAGTGAAACAGAACAGCTGAGTCATATGGTAGGTGAATGTTAAGTGTTTTAAGAAACTGTCAAATTATTTTCCAAAGTAGTTGTGACATTTTACATTCCCACCAGCAGTGATGAAAGTCCCAGTTGTTCTGTAGTCTTGCCAACTCTTGGTATGGTTAGTCTTTTACCTTTTAGTCATTCTAATGGATATATAGGGCTGTCTCGTGGATGGAATTTTCAATTTCCTAATAACCAATGCTGTTCAGAATCTTTTATGTGCTTATTTGCCATCTGTATTCTCTTTTGGCTATGGGTTTGTCAGATCTTTTGCCCATTTTAAATACTGTTTTGCTTGACTTCCTATTTTTGAGTTGCATAAGTTTCTTCTAGTAGCTTATCTTTTCATTTTCCTAACAATGTCTTTCAAAGAGCAAGAGTTCCAAATTTTGATGAAGTCCAATTGTTTAAACTTTTATACTTCATACTCATTGTGGTAGATTTAGGAACTCTGCCAAATCCAAGGTCACTAAGTTTTTCTCCAATATTTTATTCTGGAAGTCTTTTAGATTTAGCTCTTACATTTAGTTCTATTTCAAGTTAATTTTTTATATAGTGTCAAGGAAAGGTAGAATTTATCTTTCTTTTCTTTTTTGCATATGACTATTTTAGCACAATTTGCTAAAAAGATTATCTACTTCTACTGAATTGCTTTGGCATCTCATCAAAGAATAAAAAAGAATTTACTGTTTATGTTGGAGTCTTTTTCTGGAATCTCTATTACATTGATCTATTTTTCTGATTTTATACCAATAACCACAATCTCTTGATTACTGCAGCTTTATTGTAGGGTTTAAAGGCAAGTAGTCGAAGTTCTCCATCTTTGTTTGTCTTTTTCAATATAATTTTGGTTATTCTAGGTCCTGTGCATTTCCAGATAAATTTTCAAATGAAATATTTCCATTTCTACAAAGAAAACTGTGGAATTTTGACTGAGGTTTCATTGATTCTATAGGTCTATTTGGAGAATATTTACATCTTAACAAAATGGACTCTTTTGATCCATGAACAAGAGCTATGCTTTTCCATTTATCTAGGTCCTTAATTTCTCTCAGCAATGCTTGGCAGTTTTAAGTGCACATATTTGGAGCATCTTTTGTGAAATTATTCCCCAAACATTTTATATTTTTAACACGATTATAAATGACATTTTTTTACAGTCCCTTTTGTGATTGTTCATTGCTATTATATAGAAATACAATCGATTTTTGTTTATTTTTCTTCTACCCTGCAGCTTTGCTAAACTCATTTGTTAGTTTTAGAAGCTATAGCTATTTTGTAGATTCCATAGGATTATCCACATATATGATCATGTCATCTGAAAATAAAGATAGCTTTTTTCCTTTGCAATCAAGATACCTTTATTTCTTCTTCTTGAATTACTATATTCTTTAGAACCTCTCCTATGATGTTAAATAGAAAAGCTGAGGGTAGACAGTCTTGCCATGTTTCTGATATTGGGGGGAAAGCATTCAGTCTTTCACAAGTGAGCTGTAGACCTTTTCTTCCTTTTTTTTTTTTTTTTGCACGGGCCTGCACCCGGAAACGAACCCAGGTCTCCTGCATGGCAGGCGAGAATTCTGCCACTGAGTCACCGTTGCACCGCCCAAGCTGTAGACTTTTTAACTGAATTTTTTATTAAAGACATTGTAGGTTTACAGAAAAATCATGCATAAAATATAGAGTTCCCATTCACCACTCTATTATTAACGTCTGTCATTACTGTGGTACATTTGTTACAATTGATGAAAGAACGTTATTATAATTGTACTATTAACTATAGTACATGAGGTACTTTGGGGTTCCCTGTTTGTGTATGTATATGCACATTTTGTCTATGCGCTCATCTGTTTTTGTACACTTGGATTCTTTCCATCTTTTCACAATTGTAAATAGTGGCACTATAAACATTGGTATGCAAATATCTGTTCATATGACTGTTTTCAGCTCCTCTGGGCATATACTGAGTATTGCAATTGCCAGGTCAACTTGATATTTAGCTTTCTGAGGAATAATCAAACTGCCTTCCATAGTGGCTATACCATTACACATTCCCACTAGCAGTGAAGGAGTGTTCCAAGTCTTGATTTGCATTTCCCTTATAGCTAATGAAGATGAGCATCCCTATGGGGGCTTTTAGGCATTTGTATTTGCTCTTTGGAGAAATGTCTGTTCATATCCTCTGCCCATTTTATAGTACGACTGTTTGTTCTTTTTTGTTGAGTTGTATAATTTCTTTAAGTACACAGGATATCAAACCTTTGCCCAATATGTGGTTTCCAAATATTTTCTCCCATTGAGTTGGCTGCCTCTTCACCTTTTTGAAAAAGTCCTTTGAGGTACAGAAGGTTTTGTTTTGAGGAGTTCCCATTTATCTATTTTTTCTTTTGTTGCTTATGCTTTAGGTGTAAAGTTTAAGAAGCTACCTCCTGTTACTAGATCTTGAGATGTTTCCCTATATTTTCTTTTAGAAGTTTTATTGTACTGGCCTTTTATTTAGGTCTTTGATCCATTTTGAATTAATTTTTGCATAGGATGTAAGGTAGGAGTCCTCTTTCATTCTTTTCCCCATTGATATCCAGTTCTCCCATGACCATTTTTTGAAAAGACTATTCTGTTTTAGTTCAATGGACTTGGAGGCCTTGTCAAAGATCAGTTGACCATAGATTTGGTGGTCTATCTTTGTACTCTCAATTCTATTCCACTGATCAATACTATCTTTCTGCTAATACCATGCTACTTTAACTACTGTGGCTTTTTAATAAGTTTTGAAGTCAGGAAGTGTTAGTTCTCCCACTTTCTCTTCTCTTTTAGGATATCTTTAGCTATTCAAGGTCTCTGTCCCCTCTAAATAAATTTGGTAACAGACTTTTCCAAATCTTCAAAGTAGGTTGTTTGGATTTTTATTGATATTGCATTGAATCTATAGATCAATTTGAGTAGAATTGACATCTTGACAATATTCAACCTTCCTATCTGTGAGCACCGAATGTCTTTCCATCTATTTAGATCTTCTTTGATTTCTTTTAGCAATGTTTTGTAGTTTTCTGTGTACAGGTTACTAACATCTCTGGTTAAGTTTATGCCTAGATAATTGACTATTTGAGTTACTATTTTGAATGGAATACTTTTCTTAATTGTCTCCTCAGTTAAGCCATAACATGTGTATAGAAACATGACTGATTTTTGCACATTAATTTTGTATTCCCCCACTTTGCTGAATTTGCTTATTAGCTCAAGTAGCTTTGCCATAGATTTCTCAGGATTTTCCAAGTATAGGGTCATGTCATCTGCAAATAATAAAAGTTTTACTCTTCTTTTCCTATTTAGATGCCTTTTAATCCTTTCTCCTGATCATTCTAGCTAAAACCTCTAGTGCAATGTTAAATAATAGTGGTGACAATGGGCATCCTTGTCTCATTCCCAATCTTAGGAGGAATGCTTTCAATCATAATGTTGAGTTTGATACTAACTATGGATTTTCATATATGCCTTTTATGATATTGAGGAAGTTTCCTTCAATTCCTACCTTTGAAGTGTTTTTATCAGAAAAGGATAATTTTTAAATGCTTTTTCAGCATCAACTGATATGATCGCGTGATTTTTTCCCCCCTTTTGATTTGTTGATGTGCTGTATTACATTGATTAATTTTCTTACATTGAATCAACTTTGAATTCCTGGTATAAGCCCACATGTCATGATGAATACTTCTTTCAGTGTATCATTGGATTTTATTTGCTAGTATTTTGTTGAGAATTTTTGCATCTATTTTCTAAGGGAGATTGGTCTGTAGTTTTCCTTTCTTGTAGCATCTTTATTCAGTTTGTTGTTAGAGTGATGTTAGTGTTATAAAATGAGTTAGATTACATTCCTTTTTTCTCAATTGAGTTTGAGCAGGATTGGTATTAGTTCTTCTTGGGATGTTTGATAAATTCCCCTGTGAAGCTGGATGGCCCTTACTTTTATTTGTAGGAAAAATTTTGATGACTGATTGAATCTCTTTACTTGTGATTGGTTGGATGAGATCTTCTATTTCCTCTTGAGTCAGTGTAGGTTGTTCGTGTGTTTCTAGGAATTTGTCCATTTCATCTAAGTTGTCTAGTTTATTGGTGTACAATTGTTCATAGTATCCTCATGATTTTTAAAATTTCTTCAGGATCCATGGTAACAAACACCTTCTCATTTCTTATTTTGTTTATCTGCATCCTCTCTTTTTTCCTTGGTTTTCCTAACTAGGAGTCCATCAATTTTATTGATTTTCTCAAAGAACCAACTTCTTGTTTTGTTATACTTTCTATCGTTTCTTGTTCTCTGATTTGTTTATTTCTGCTTTAGTCTTTATTTCCCTTCTTCTATTCGCTTTGGGGTTAGTTTGCAGTTCTTTCTCTTGTTCCCCCAGTTAAGCAGTTAAGTCCTCAATTTTTGCTCATTTTTTTTTTCTTTTTCAGTATAGGCATTTAGGACAATAAAATTGCACTCTCATTGTGCCTTTGCTGCATCCCCAAAATTCTGATACATTATATTCTCATTTTCATACATCTCTTGATATTTACCTAATTCTCTAGCAATTTTTCTTTGACCCACTGATAATTTAAGAGTATGTCACTTAATCTCCATATTTGTGAAAGTTCTGGTTTTTTGGTAGTTATTAATTTCCAGCTTCATTCCGTTGTTGTCAGAGAAAGTACTTTGAATAATTTCAATCTTATTAGATTTATATAGACCTGTTTTGTGCCCCAGCATATGATCTATCCTGGAGAACATTCCATGAGCACTAGAGATGAATATATATCCTGGTGTTTTGGAGTATAGTAACCTGTATCTGTCTGTTAGGTCTAATTCATTTATTACATTGTTTAGGTTCTCTATTTCATTATTGATCCTTTGTTTGTTCTATCTATAGCGGAGAGTGGTGCATTGAAGTCTCCCACTATTATTGTTGAACCATCTGTTGCTCCCTGAAATTTTGCCAGCGTTTGCCTCATGTACTTTGTAGCTTCTTGACTGGGAACATAATTATGACATATTTCTATTTAAAGCCTATTTTATCTGATATTGGTATAGCTACTCCTACTTTCTCTGGTTACAAACTTGCATAGACGGTCTTTTCCATCCTTTTATTTTCAATCTATTTATATTCTTGTGTCTAAGATGAGTCTCTTGTAAGCAGCATATAGATGGATCATATTTTTAAATCCATTCTGCCAATCAATATCTTTTAATTGGTGAGTTTAGTCCATTAATATTCAAAGTTATTACTGTAAAGGCAGTTCTTGGACCTATTATTTGTCAGATCTAGATATTTTTCCCTCTCCTCTTTTCATCCTTTAATTTGCCCTTCAATCCTGTGCCTTCTTCCAGATCTCCCCCTCTTGTCTTTTTTTTTTTTTTTTCATTTCTTTAACTGGCAGGATTCCCTCTAGAATTTCTTGTAGGGCAGGATTATTTTTCACAAATTCTCTTAGACTTTGTTTATCTAAGAAAATTTTAATCTCTCCCCCAATTTTGAAGGAGAATTTGGCTGGATAAAAAATTCTTGGCTGGAAGCCTTTCTCTTTCAGGATCTTAAATATATCATACCACTGCCTTCTCCCCTCCAGGGTGCCTGTTGACTAGTTCATACTCAGTCCTATATGGTTTCCCTTTTATGCAGTGAATTACTTTTCTCTTGCTGCTTTTAGGACATTCTGCTTCTCTTCCACATTTAACAGTCTGATGTGCATTGATTGGATTATGTCTGTTTGGGGTTAATTGAACTTCTTTTATTTGTATATTTATGTCTCTTATAAGGGTTGGAAAGATTTCCCCCATTATATCTCCCACTAACTTTCCCAGCCCTTTACTCTTCTCTTCTCCTTCTGGGTCTCCTATGATACTTATATTTGTGCTCTTATTATTGCCCATTATTTCTCTGAAACACTTTTCCATTTTTTCATCTTTCTTTCCATTTGTTCTTTTGTGCATTTGATTTAATTGTCTCGTCTTCTAGCTCACTTATTCTTTCTTCCACCTCTTCAAATCTGCTGTTATGTGTCTGTAGTAAATTTTTTATTTGATCTACAGTAGCTTCCATGTCTGGAGATCTGCTGTTTTTCTCTGTATAATTTCAAATTCTTAATGGTCTTCCAGTGTCTTCTTGATATCCTTTATATTGTTATAAATGTCCTTCATCAGTTGTTCCAAATTCCATGTCCCCTCTGGTGTTTTAATTTCATCATTTGGTTGTGTCATATCTGCCTGAATCTTCACATGCATTGTGATTTTCTGTTGTGTTTGGCGCATTTGTTTATTTTAATGAGGTTATTTTGCAAGTTGATTTCCTTGACACCTCTAAGGTTTTGTATTTGCTTGATTTTGCTTTGCAGATACCCTTTTGTGCTTGGTTTGTCAGTAATTCCCTGCCAAACTAAGGCCCAGATCTCATGGAGGGGATGCAATTCCACTTAAGACTTTCCAGTAGATTACCTTCTCAAGCCACCTCTTCCCCTCAGGCCCACCTCTTCCCAACTTTAGTGGCCAGCCAAGCAAGATGGTGCATACAACGTAGCTATTCTCATGCCCGGCGGGGTAGTTATTCTTTATGCTTGTTGGGACAGCTATTCTCAGCACCCAGTGGGGCAGCTATT